>VWYI01048704.1:89027-106061 GCA_013399455.1 Anthoscopus minutus
CCCGGCGGGTGCGCGGTGACGTCACGTCACGAGAACGTCACAGGCCCCGCCCCTGGCGCGGCGGCCCCAGACCCGGCGCAGCGTCCTCGCCGGCGGCACCGCGGCGAGCGGGAGGGACCGGCAGGGCCGAACCGGGCCGCGCCGAGCTAAACTTGCCCGGAGTGTTCCCTCCTGTCCGTCCCGCCCTACCCTGTCCCGTTCCATCCAGCCGGCGGCTGCGGCCCGCCCGTGTTCCCCGCCGCATCAGGATGTCGGTGCCGGAGCACGCCGGCGGCGAGGAGAAGCAGGCCAAGGAGGTGGAGGACGCCGAGAAATATTCCTTCATGGCCACCGTCACCAAGGCCCCCAAGAAGGTAGCGGGGCCGGCGGGGGGCCGGCTCGGTGCGGGGGATCAGAGCCTGGGGAGCAGCCCCCGGTTGCGGGGCAAGAGCTCCCTTCCTCCCCGCTGTGCGGCGAGCAGCCCGTGCTTCAGGGGGAGCAGCTCCCGGCTGCGGGGGTGAGAGTCCCCGGTCTAGGGGCGGGAGTAGCCCCTGGTCGGGCGGACCAGTCCCGGTTGGGGTGGGGAGCAGCTCTCGGTTTGGGGGAGAAGCCCTCGCTTGTGGAGAAGGAGGCCGTGAGCCGGCTCTGGGAGGGGCAGCCCCACAGATGGAGGTTTGTGCTGGTAAAGCTGGAAGTGGTCCTGTTTGGCGGTAACTGGGAAGTGGGGCTGGTTCCCATTTAGTGGTGGAGGGGGAGATTGGTACCAGCGAGGGGGCTGGTCCGGCCTGGGGGTGGCAGGGGTGAGCCAGGGGGCTGCTGGCCCAGTTTGGGGTGGGAGGGAAGGGCTTGGTTGCTGGAGACAGAGGGGTCTGTACTGGGGTAGAGCCCTGGCCTGCGTGGGAGTGAGAGGAGGACTGGTTTCTAGGGGGCTGGGGCCACAGCAGGAGCCTCGGCTGTGGCATAGGAGTGCAGGGTGACCCCTGGAAGGGGACAGGCAGGGTGTGGCCCTTGTGGGACTGTGGGGTGACAGGGCTTTGTGGTGGGGACAAGCAGAGGGGACCGATTATATGAGAAGAGCCAGAACAGCAACCTGGAGTCTAGCTGTGGGTCACTCAGAAAGGTAGCCAAAATATTTCAGATAGAGTGTTGAGTTTTCTGGGGACGGGTTCTGTTGGAAGTGTGGGTGGGAGCACATTTGGGCTCAGGAAGAGGCTGCCTTGTCACCTCAGTAGCCCTACATTCGTGAAGGCCTCACAGGAGCTCTGAGATCTCCCAGTGATGCTTCCACAGCCCTGTGGGGTGCTCAGATGGCACCGAGGGTGGGCGAGCACTGGTCTTGCCACTGTAGCAGAGTCCAGGACCCCAGTGACCTGGGGAACTGGCCCTGTGCTCCAGGCTCAGTGCTGAAGTTTCAGTCCTGTCAGGGAGGCAGATCCATGTTCCAAGCCCTGCACAGATCTGTGCAGCTGAACATTGTGTTCCCCTCGGGGCTGCAGCCGCCTGGAAGTGGTGAATGCAAAGGCAGAGCAGTCACAGAGAATGGGAACATCCTCATTCTCTGGGCAAATCTCTCCTGCCTGCTCTGGCCACGGGAGGGATTGGGGATCTTCTGACCCTTGGGGAAGGTCAGCTGGATTGGAGGTGTCTTCTCTCCCAGGGAGCAGGGGTTGGAGACTAGACCCTGTTAATCTGGGCTGTGGACATAGCCTGGAGGAAGGAGCAGAGGAATGTGGGGCTGGGATCTGCCTCTTCCAGCAGTAGCTCAGCACAGTTCTAACTCAGGGATTGTTTTTACATTTTCATAACCATCATCTCTGTCAGAGTGAACAGCACAAGGCTGCAGCTGACTGCTCCAACGGGACAGCAGACTGCAAATCCCAGAGCATCCCATGGAATCAAAATACCTGTGGTAGAAAGGAATCCATTGCGCATCCTCAGAGGCAAGTTTGCCAGCCTCTCAGAGGGATGAGATGTTGTATACCCAGAATTTTCTGCTGCAGACGTGGCTGGTTGTGCAGCATGAGGAGCCCTGGCTCGACTCAGTGGCTGCTGCAGCTTTTCCTGGCTGGGTGAGGATATTGAAGGTGCCCAGAGCGACACACGACATTTGAGGCTGATAACATCAGAGATGGGGAGCGCGCTGAGCTCAGCTCAGGGAACAAATTGCTCCGGGCTCCTGTTTTCCTTGCCTGGCTAGTTCCTGAAAATAGAGCTGGGGAATGGCAGAGGCCTTGGCAGGAGGATGAAAGACCAAGGAAGGGAGAATTGCTCTCCTGAGATAAGCTGTTGAGTGCCCCAGCTCTGATGCCTCAGAACAGGATTGCAATTAAACCATTAAAATGCCCTTCTGATTGCCTGCAAGTCAAAGTGACTTTTGTGCCAGCTGCCCTGGAGCTCCTGGCATGATCAGAGGCCAGCGGAGATGGTGGAGAGAGATGACTTACCAGCATGGATGTGGGCAAGATGGTGCTGTGCTGCTGAAGCATGTCCCTCCTGGGTTTTTGGGCTCCTTGAACGTTGCTGATACAGTTTGCATGAGGCATTTGGAGATGGGGAGGGTGGGAATGTGGCCAAGCTCAGTGCAGGCTCTGTCTTTCTCTGTGAATGGCTTTTCAGAGGAGCCTTAACTTGTGTTGGAGCTTGGGGAAAGTGCCAGTGTGAGCCCGTCAGCATCCAGCCCAGGACCTGCAGGAGCATCTTGGGTGCAACTGGAAGCATGTTGGCCCTGTGGGTGCTGTGGAGAAGTTGGTGTCTTCTTGTTGGAGTCACCTGGAGCTGGGAGTCAGCCCCTGGCGTTGCTGTTTCCTCTTGTCAGGGACTTGTTTAAGGTGAAAAAGTGAAATAAGCAGGAGGTAAGAGATTAAAAGATTAAATTCGATCAACTCCAGGCTGAAGTAGGAGCTGGCTCAGTGGAGGTGAAAGGACAAATGGGGATGTTTTCCCCTAAGAGCTGGGATTTCCTGGCTCTGCCAGAGCTCCCTTTTCACTGCAGTTCGTGGGGATTTGTCTGTCAGCATAATGACCCCAGTTTGGTCTGAGCCAGGTGGTTCTTTGGCCAGGAGTGGTTTGCAGGCAGAGGTGAGCGATGCTGAGTTTGCACCTTCTCCAGCCACTGCTGTGGTGTTGCTGGGGAAGACTGGGAATGCTGAGGCTGGTGGTTTAGCCAGCTTTAGTGAACATGGATGTGGAGATGGTGATGGCAGAGCTCAAGGGCTGGTTGTGCTCCTCCAGATCCTTGTGTGCCATCACTGCTGCGTCTGGGCATCTGCTCTCCTGCCTCCCTGGAGACTGCAGGTGCCCTTGGCAGCCGTCGCTTTCCCAGTCCACGTCAGCGTGTCGGTGGAGCCTTAAACTCCCAGCTGAGCCAAGCTGGGGGTGCCCTGGAGTGGGAAGGACACGGCGAGCAACACAGTGCCTGCAGCAGGGCAGGGGGCTTGGCACGGGCTGTCCCTGTCTGTCACCTCACCCCGCTGTGTCCTTGTCCTGCTGGCATCACTGTCTGCTGGGCTCCTCCACACCTGGCTGCTGGCAAACACATGGGCACTGCAGACAAATCTTTCTCCTGCAGCATTGCTGGGCTCTGAGATGGGCTGAAGCCTCCGGTTTGGTTGTGGGGAGGTGAGTTGGGCGCTGGTTCCGTGCCCGTGGAGCCGGCGTGGGTGCATTCGGGTGCTGCTGTGCCCCTGCGGATGTCGGCTCCGGCGGGATCCCGCGCAGGCTGTGGCAGGGAATGCTAATGCACAGCGCTGCAGCTTTGCAGTGCCTGTGAGCCGGCTGCTGGCTGGTGTGGGGGTGGCAGAGATGGAGCAGGGAAAAGCTGGGGAGAGGGGGATGGAGCCTGTGGGGAGCTGCTGGCCCCTGGGGAGGGCTGGGTGTCCCCTCCAGAGCATCATTCCCGCTGTTGCTGTCTGCAGTGGCCTGCGGACCACTGACCTTGCTGCAGCTGCCTGCAATCCCTGCCCTGCACAGCCCATTCCCAAAGACCTGGTCCTGCCCCGCTTTGCTCTGTTGTGACTTACCCCAGGTCCCTGCAGCTCTGCCAGGCCAGGTGATAATAAACTACATTCCCCTTTGGGCTGTCAGAGGGATGAGACTGCCCTTGTTTGTCCTGACAGAGCTCCTGTAGCCATTCCTTTTTCCTGTCTCTTTCATTTAATTCCTTAGACTGGCTGCTCATAAATCCTCTGTGCCTTTGTGTACCTGTCTGGGGCCATGGCTACCACCTCCTGTCCTGCTGTTCTGCAGGCACTGCGCACCTGGCTCTTCTCATGACTTTGCCCAGATCTTCATTTCTTTGGCTCCTTGCTCTGTTACAGCAGTTTTTTCCTTCTCATAATGAGGTGCATGGGCTGGGATGAGTTGAACAGCTCATTGTCCTCTGTTTGGAGTCTGGCTTTCCCTGGGGTACAGGAAAACTCTAATAAATGGTGAAAAAAAGCACAGTGGTGTTTGTAGTGGAGATGAATTACTGGGGCTTGGGGCAGCCAGGTCACTCCTGGTGCTGTGTTAAATGATAAAATCCTAATTTTTTTCTAAGTTGCTTTTGGGATCTTCCCATTGTTTTGGTGTTTTGGAGGGTCTCTGATGTCCAGAAGGGGTGCTTGTTCTGGTGCCCCAGCACTGGGCCGGGCCAGAAAACACTTAATTGAGCTGTTGAACTAGAGAGGGGAAAGAAAGGAGTTTTTGGGTTTTGATGGGCACACACTATCTTCAAAATGATGTGCCAGAGCCTGTGGCTTTTGCTTCCTCCTTTTCCTCCTGTATCCCTGAAGAAGGCTGGGTTTCCACTCTCATTCTCCTTTGGAAATGGGAGAAGAATTGGATATTCAGTCTTCCCAGTCTTCAGAAGCATCTCTTGTCATCTTTTGATGGTGTGGGTGTGGAGACCACCCATCCTGGGAGCCCCCTTGGCACATGAGCAGCCAGGTCTGGAGTGTGGGAAGAGTGCTGAAGGCAGGAGCACAATGTTTTGTTTTGACCTTCCCCAAAATGCCAGCTTATCTTCTGATGCGGGCCGGCCTACCACAATGCTTTCTTTGGGAATAGTTTTCTCCGTGCTTTCCAGCCTGTGCAAATGTTTGAGTGGGTTCCTGTGCTCCCTGCTAGATGTTTGGGCTGGAGTATTTTGCTCTGGAAATCGGGTTTCCAAGGTTGGGTTGGAGTTAATCCTTTGCAGGTGAGGATCCTGCCTGTATTACTCCTCTGAGGGGTTGGTGAGTGCCTCATCTCAGATTTTGGAGCGGGAAATGTGTGGGTCTTCAGTACAGGGATTTGCTTGTGCCTGGCTGTGTTTTTATCACCAGGAGTTTCCTGTGGCTGAGGGTCGCATTTGCAGAGGGCTTGTTGTGTTTCCTGCTGAGCCCTTTGATCAGAGCTGCTTATCTGGGGCCTCTGGCTCACCTTCACTCAGCACACAGTGGTGACGTTCCAGGTGACTGTCCTGGGACCTGCTGGTGGCCCCGAGGGCCCACAATGTGAGAGACTTTGTGCCAGAACTTCTCCCAGAGTGAGACTCTGTGAAACCAGGGGTTGTAAGGGGGCTGGGAGAAGGGTCAGGGAGCCCCACCAAGGAGGAGCATCATGGTGTCACCTCAGCAGGCTGTGTGGAGCCCCTTCCCAGGGAACTGGATTGTTCCAGGGGCTTGGGCACCCTGAGCAGTGCTGGAATCCACTCTGCACCATCCCTCTCTGCCCACATCATCCCTGCAGGCTGGTTAATCCCAGGAATGACATGGTTAACCCTTGGGAATGGGTGCTCTGGGGCAACTTAGTTGATGGCCCAAAGGTCCAAAGAGGAAGCTGCTATAGTTTGGAAATGGCTTGGTTGGAAGGGACCTTAAAGCTCACCCAGTTCCACCCCTGCCATGGCAGGGACACCTTCCACTGTACCAGGTTGCTCCAAGCCCGGTCCAACCTGGCCTTGGACACTTCCAGGGATCCAGGGGCAGCCACAGCTGCTCTGGGGCCCCTGTGCCAGGGCCTCCCCACTCTCACAGGGAAGAACCCGGGCTGGTTTTTTGGCAGCTGATCTCTCCCCATGGATTCTGTGCCTCTGGGAAAGCGGGAGGCAGAAGCTGAAGCCAGTCCTGCCTTTCGGAGCTGCCCCTATTGCCCTGCTGAGTTGGGCTGCTTGAGCTGTGAATTTTAATTACACTTTGGGATCAATACGGTGGCCTTGGTAACGAGCTTATTGCTGCTGCAGAATCTGTTTACTTCAGGTTGGTGACAGCCAAAGGACTGAGGTGGCCGAGGACATGATGTTCCAGCTCCTTGTACAGGCTGCATTGTAATTCGGGTGAGGCTCCCGCAGCCCTTGCAGTTGGGTGCAGCTTCCCCTTGGCTGCCCCCACAGACCTGGAGCTGGCTGGCAGCACCCATTCCTGCCTGGCTGAGGAGCTGCCTGCATTCAGGAGCCAGGATTTGGGTGGGAGCTGCTGGAGCCTGGTTTATCTGTGTGGTATGGGTGGAGAGGATCATTCCCTCTGGCCTTTTGCAGTGAGAAGAAGTGAGCAGCCTGGAAAAGGAGGCTCCTTGGGGCTTTGTCTTTCTGAAATTCATGTTTTAGTGTCCTCCTTCCAGACGAGGGTGAGGTTCAGCCTGTGTCTGCTGTTTTCTGCCTTTCCTTCTTTTACCTCCCAACAGGAAGCCCCAGATCTCACACATTCCTGCACTGTGGGGAGAGTTTTGCATCCAACTTGGGCATATTTTGGAGCAAGAACATCTGGCTGATCCCTGTTGACCTTGGAGCTGTCAGCGTCTTGCAGGCGGCACAGTGTCTCCTACATTAACTGACCCCTTCTCCAAATATCCTGTGATCTTGCCACCTCCACAGGGAAATAACTTTTATCCCTCCTGCCTCCTTTAAAAGAAAGGGGTTTCATGGAATCAACCCTGTTTGCAGGAGAAGGTTGGCTTTGCCCTGGCACGAGTCAATATCCAGGAGGGTGATGTTTGTCCATCCTGGTGGTGATTCCTCAGACTACTGAGCAGGGGAAAAGCCCATGCTGAAGCCTGAGGTTTCTCCTGCTTTGCCTCTCGCCAGATGCATCAAAATCCAAGTAATTTTCAGGGCTGAAAATAGTCCATTGGTAAATGAGGAATGGGCAGCTCTAGTGGAGAAGCCACTGAGAGAGGCTTTGGGAGTCAGGGCAGGGGGAAGGCAGATTTCCAGTTTTCCAGAGCAGGCTGCTCCTGCTGCCATACTGATCCTGTGGGGTGTGTTCCCTTAAAGCTGTGACATAGGGGTGGAGGATCAGCTAAGGGTACCTGAGAGTAGCTGGAGCCTCTCCTGAGTGGGATTTGCTGTTTTAGTTTTTTGAAAGACCAGTAGAAGTCTTGGAATGCTGAGATTCTCCAAGGCAGTTTGGGGGAAGAAGAGGAGACAGGTGGGGCACGCAGAGTGCCAGGGGGAGTGATTCCTCCACCAAAACACAGGGGATGCTTTAGGATTATGGAGCAGAAATTTGGGCTTCTCTATTTGTTTGTGGTTTTTTGGGGTTTTTTTGTGGCAAAACCTCCCTTCAGACCATGATGTGTTGCTGAATGAGCTGTTTGACAGTGCTTCCAAGTGTTCCCTTGGTCTCATATAACTGTGCTTGGAGAGGCATTTTCTAATTAGTTTAAAAATTGATGCTAATTAAAGCTGATTCCCTCTCAGCTCTGACACACAAACACATTTCCATGGGCTTCAAGCTCTGCCAGCTGGCCTGTTGGAGACCAGCAGTCCTCAGATTGCCCCATAAGCTGCTGGAAGTGATTTAACCCTCAGTCTTGGACTAGAAGAGTGGTTTGGGTTGGAAGGGTCCTTAAATCTCACCCAGTTCCTCCCTCTGTCATGGCTCCCAAGCCGTGTGGGCACTGACTTGGGCACTCCCAGGGATGGGGCAGCCACAGCTGCTCTGGGCACCTGCCCTGGGCCAGCCCACCCTGACAGGGAAAAATTCCTTCCCAATATCCCATCTAACCCTGCCCTCTGGCACTGGGAGCCATTCCCTTGTCCTTGCAAGGACATGATCTTGTCTTGCCTGTGCAGTTCTTCCAGTATGCTAACTCCAGTTAATACTGACTTTGCTACTGCCCAGACACCTGCTGTGCTATAGGCTGGGTGGGCACTGGGGATGAATTCAGAGGTGAGAAATCTGGGCTGGCTTTAGACCAGTGGCTGTTTGCCCATTCGTGGGGATTATGGAGTTAACCTGTGAGACATGACTGGAGTTCACTGCCCTTAGGGATCCCAGACATTGGACTTTTGCTGTTCCTGCCAGGAAGGAGATACCCCTCTGTGTTTCAGGAGATATCCTGCTCCATCAAAGCCAGGCCCAAGCTTTTGCCTCGATTCCTGCAGTCCAAGGACTAGGTGCCTCCTTATCTGCTGGTGGGGAGTTTTCCCTCTGCTCCTGCTGGAGCACACCTTTGACCTACAGGTGTTTATGAGGCAGAATTTATCCCCAGTTACTATTTAACACTCAAAATAATTTATTTTATTGAATCCCTCCTTCTGCTTATTTTTTCTTTAACTGGCATTTACAGTGATTCTCATCATGACTGAAATCTTGTGGTGATTTCCAGCCTATTAACCTTTGGAATAGGTCTCTTTCTTTCCTGGTGGCTTTTTTTTTCTCTGCTGAGTTTTGGGATTCATGTGGAAGTCCTTAATTATCCTCTTGGACTCACAGAAACTTTGGGTTTTTTTTCCTCAGTGCTTTACCCAACCAACCTTTCCCTGGCAGTGGAGGATGGAGGTTGGGATCAGGGCTTGGCTGGTTTGCTTTGCCAGAACCTCAGTGCTCTTTTATTTCTTCACTGGGAGCAATATAAAGGTTTCCAGGCAGAGATTTGGCTGGGATTCCTGCTCGAGGAGTTGGTGGGGAGAGTGCCAGGCAGGTCTGTGCCTCTAAGGAGAACAGCCTGCCCTGTGAGCCCTCTGGGACCGAGAGGTACAGATCCAGAAGCACCAAATTCCACATGGCTGTGCTTCCATGAGCAGAGCAGCAGCCTCGGGAAGCTCTTCCAGCTGTGGTGTCTGAATGGAGCACTTGGGGTTTCTTCTAAAAATTGGGGAAACCACCAGGGGAAAGTTCTCCTCTTGCAAAGGCTGAAGCAGGTCCTTTTTTCTGAGGGTTGTTCCAGCTGTCACAGAGCCTCAGGCTGTGCTCAGGCTGTGGAGGATGAGGAGATGCTTGCAGAGCAGCTCTCCTGCTCTTCCAGGAATGAAGCAGTGGGCACTGCTGGGGAAAATCCCCCACCTTCACCTGGCCATGGGCACTGACTAGGGATTCATTTGCTGCTGGAAGGATTTGAACTGGGAATCTGGTGGTTCTTCCATGGGCTTGGCAATAGCCCCATGTGAATTTGTGCAGTTCTTTGTCATCCAAGTTTGCACTTGCACGCGTGACGAGAGCTTGGAGGTGGGAAAATGGGATGCTTTGAGTCACAGAGCCAAATCTGCCTCCAAACCCTCCCCTCCCCAGTGGTCTGGGAATGGTGAGTTGTCAGGGTGGGAGTCTTGCTGCTCCTGATCCCCCATCCCTTTTTTCCGAGTATCTCATTTTTCCTTTCCTTCCATTCTTAAGGAATGCTGTGATTCAGAAATGCCCTTCCAGGCTGGATAACCTCACAGGAAAAGAACCCTGAACCCATCCTTGTCTGCCTTGCTGACTGCCACCCCAAAAATCCATTTCCTGTTGGACTGTGGAGCAGGAGCTGCGTCCCCCTATGTCCACCCTCATGTCTAGACACTCCTGTGGGAACAGGGGCTGGCTCTTCCAGCCTGGAAGTGGAGCAGAGGGGGCCTGAGGACAGGGCAGCCAAGTCCTCTAAACAAACCCAGCACCCTGGCCTGGCCACAGTGGGAATGGGGCCAGCTCCAGGGGCTGGCACAAGGACGCACACTGGGAGCACTGGGAATCTGCAGCTGGTGGGTTTGGGATGGCATCAGGGAAGTAAATGTGGCAATGGCTCTTTTTCTTCCTCGGGATCCCCTCTGGGGTCTGGGTGGCTGTGAGAAAAGCATGGAAAATGCTTTCTGTCCCTTTCCTCTGCTTGAGGAAGTGGCTCAAGCAGATCTGCCCCTCTCTTCTTTTTAACCTGGAATGAAGAACACTGGTTATCTGACTTTTTTCTCCTCTGCTGATGAGGCTGAAGGGCCTCATTCCCTAGGATACCTCTGCCCTCCCGGGATGCTGCAATGAGTCACTTCTGCAAATCAGTGGATTAAAAAAACTTGTCCTTTAGAAATGCTTGACCCAGCTCCTTTTCAGGAAGAAGCAGCAGCTATCTGTCCTTCTGCAGTTCAGGATTCCTTGGAGACTGAAACCTGAAGGTGCCCATCTCCAGGTGGGCAAAACCCAGCCCTGCTCTGAGCTGCTGCTTCTGTCTCATGTGGGAGCAGGGCTGGTGAGGAGGAGGGTGCTCATTTGAGCTGTAAAACATTCCTTGTCTGGCTGAAAGTCCAGGAATGACAAAGAAATTATGAACTTGAATGAAAGGTCATGTAAGGGCTGCTTTGGCAGCATGGGCATCCAGCAGTGCCCTCCCAGCCTCTGCCAGGGAGTGTTTGTTTGGGAGAACATACTAAAATGAGAAACCAGCTGCACTGAATAGTCCTGATCCCTGCTGCTGGTTTTCTGCAGCCAGAGGAAAAGTCCCAAGACTCTGGGTCCTTCCAGGCTTTCTCCTGGGAAGAGAGAAATGGGTTGCAGAGACTCTTCTGCTGTAGAGGTGGTTGTGTGGCTGTAGGAACGTGCTCTCCTCCCATTTTGCAGTTCCTCCCTGGGCAGCTGTGCTGTGTCCTTCCATCCACAGATGTCAGACTTGGAAGTCTGGAAGGTTTTAGATGGTTCATTGCTTCCTGCTTGTCCTGGGTGATGTGTGGAGCCTGCTTCTGTCCTCCCTCCACTTATCCAGGACAGAAGTGGCTGGGAGGACACATTTCCCATGGCTCTGTGTGTGTGCCGAGGCTCATGTTGTCAATAATAATAATAATAATAATAATAATAATAGGATTGCTGAAGCAAACCTGGGGGTGCTAGGAGTAGAGCCTGGAACTGCTTCCCAGCCCACGTCCTTTCCCCTGTGGAGCCTGTGCACTGATGAGCCATGTCAGCTGTGAGATAGTGGATGCTTTCCAAAATCTCTGTTCCTTCCACAACCTGCTCCCACTCTCCCCCAAGGCTGCATGGGATGCAATCAGGGATGTGTAGCACAAGAAAGGAGCTTAAGTGACCTCTCTGGAGCTGTTCTGGGAATGGAAGAAGTGTTAAAATGAAAAATGGGACTGTCCTGTGTGAGAGGGACATGCTGGGCTCATCTGTGCCTGGGGTAAATCCAGCTGTGGCTACAACTCCCTCTCCCTGGAGGCAGGGAGTGGAATTTTCTTACTTTGTTAGTTCCAAAAACTGCTCTCCTGGCTGACCCCTGGGAAAGTGCTTGGGATCAGCCATGGAGGATGGCACACCCTGCAGTCATGAGCTGTCAGTTTTGTGAGATGGTACCAATCCAGACTTGCAATCTGTTTGCCCTCCCTGTGTCGTAATAATTAAACAAATGAGGCTGTGTGTGCTGGGGACACTAGAGCTGCTGGGTTTGGCACTGCCCTGCCAGTGTTCTCACTGGATTTATCCTTAAAACCTAGAGAGAAGCTTGTTCAGGCTGGCCTTCCAGTTTCCTGGTGGTTTGGGATGCTCTGGGCAGTGTGGTCAAACAGGGTGGACAATGCTCCCTCAGCTCCAGCTCTGGAAGGGATGGTTTGAGCTGAACATGAGCAGCTGTTGTTGGGACATGTGAGATCTGCCTGGGAATGGGCACAGTGGCAGTGGATTTCCCAAAGGGAGAAAATGTCCTTCTGGTGTGGCTGGTGTGACTGGGAGCAGGCTGTGCCCAGTAATGCTCTGGAAGAGCTTGGTAGGAGATGGTGGATCCTGCTGTTTTCCTGCAGAGCATATCCCAAAATCCCTGATGTTGCAAGTGAGGAGCTGCTTGTTTGGCCCCATAGGTCTCCAGCCCTGTCTCCTTTTCCGGAGCAGTGGTGCTGAAAACCCCAGGCTTCATTCCTGTGCAGGGAAATGGGTGCTGTCTTATTTTCCCTCCTTGACCACGAATTTCTGGGATGAAAAAATATTTTCCTTGCTCTTAAACCCTTGTGCTCCACCCGGCTGGAAAAGCAGGATGAAGTTTGGGATGCGATTCATGGCTGTGCTCTTGGCGAGCTGCACAGCCCCAATCCCTCTCAGAGTTCTGACCTGCAGCCCCTGGCTGGGAATGCCATTCATTCCAATTCCCATGACAGGCAGAGGGATTAGGAGATTTTCTGTCTCCTTAATGCAGCTCGAGCACCCTGCACGTGGAGGGCTCTGGTCACGCAGCTCTGCTCCGGTGCCTTGGCCGAGGTGCCTCGGCTCCCGCCTCGCGCCGCCGGACACAGCGGTGACTTCCCGGGCTCCCAGGGCTTGCATGTTCTGATGGTTTGTTGGATTCGGGTGCTGTTCTTGGTGTTTGATGATAATTTTAGCCAGGGCAGATTTTGCTAAGCTGGGGAGTTCAGCTGAGCCCTGGTAAAGCCACGGCAGGGATTACTGGGGGTAATTCAGCAGTTGGTTTGTTTAGCACTTGCTTTTTCTCTCCCGTTGGATTCAATCCCCTCATTCCCATGTTTCTAAACTGCTGTTTCTCTTGCAGAGTGGGGTTGTGCCTCAGAGCTGGCTCATCATTCACAGCTGGAGCCCTGTAGGGGAGGTGGATTGTGGTGTGGGATGTTGTGGGACTGGGGAGTGCAGCATCCTTCCATCCCATCCTCTCTTTTCCACTGCACCCCAAAGGAGCTTTGCTCCATGAGACCTTCCAGGCAGCATGTTTCCCTGAAGGGAAATGCCCTGTCCTGGAGCTTGCACATCCTGGATGCTGTAAGCCAGGACAGACCTGCACGCTGGGCTGGAGCTCTGTGCCTTATGTTTTTTCCCTCCTGGGTCACCTCTTCCCTGGAAACCTTTCCCTGAGATAGAGAAAATTCCTCAGCTAACACTTTAAGCTGTTTTAATGCTGGCAGCTGTTTTATGGGGAATGTTTTTTATACCCTCTGGTTTGCTGAGCTGCCAGAGGAGGAGCTTGATGTGAAGGCATGGAAATCTTGTGTCCTGAAATTGCTGATTCTTTTTTCTCCTTGGAAATGCCCATGAGCAATGCACAGCACGGAAGTAGCACAAGCCTATCCCAGCCTGTGTGGGGAAGATTGATCTAAGCAATAGACCTTGAACAAATTCCAGCAACATCATTCCTTGTTGGGAAACTGCCAACTCCTGCCACATGCCCTGAGCACACTGTTGGTACCTGCCTGGATGTGCTTCTGCCCCTCTTATCTCTGAAACCAACTTTCCTGTGGAGATGGGGGTTGTGGTGGCCTCCAGACCCTCCCTCTGCTCTCCCATGTGAATGGAGGTCTCAATGCCCTCCAGGTCCTCCCTCTGATTTCCCACAGGGAGGAGGGTTGTGGTCTCCTCCACATCCTCCCTCTGCTCTCCTGTGGGGATGGGGTTGTGGTGCCCTCTGAATCCTCCCTCTTCACCAAATGATCTCAAACAATTGCAAAACCAAACCTTCAATCTTCATTTATCATTCCCATTCCTTCCACTAATACAAACTAAAGTAGTTTGTATCAGAATCCAGCTGGAGTCTGCTGGGAAGTCTGGTTGGGGAAGCAGAAGCTGGGCTGTGATGTGTCCAGTGAGGAGCTGGCTGGAAACCTTGCAGCAGCAGCACCCACAGGAATGCCTGAGATGCTTGGCTGGGTGTGGTGATGGATCTGATCTGTGCCAGTCAGTTCCTGGAAGGGATGCTGGAGTCCCACATCATCCCTCCTGCCCTCCCTTGGGGTGAGCTATAGGTTTCATGCCTCCTTGCCCCTTCCCAAGTGGAATACCATGCTGGTTTTGGCCCATCTACTGGGATTCTGTAGAATTGTGGTTATTTATTTCAGCCCAAAAATCTGTACTGGTGCTGCAGCCACCCTAGCTCAAGCCAGTGCAGATTCCTTCTTTCTGGAATGAATAATTTCAACTAAATAATTTCATTCTTCTCCCCTCTGAAGGCTATTTCCTGCATCAAAGATTTCAGAGAGCTTTGGGGATGGCTGTGGCATAGAAAACCTTTCCTTGAGACCGCTCTGGGCTGTCTCTTTCCATCATCTTGATTTCTCCAGAACTCTTTTCAAGGTCTCCTGGATCTTGGCGATGCTTTGTTAATCCCACTCCCTGCCACGACATCTCACTCCTGTTAAATGGCAGAATTAAATCCTGCAGCGATGCAATCTGAGCAAAGGGGCCGTGCTGGGGTTCTTTGTCAGGGTCTCCTGCGTGGCAGCTGGGAGGGAGCTGCAGGCTGCGTTTGCTGATGCTTTCCCTAATTCCCTTTCATCTCCATTGCCTTTCCCTGGCAGAACAGCAATAAAGCCCTTTGCTGGCTGCTCACTCGGGGCAAGCCCAGCAGCTGAGTAGTTTTGGGTTATTTTTCCTCTTTTTGGCCCAACACAACTAAATTTGATGATCTGGTGGAAGGTGCTGGAGCCTTGAATTGCCTCTGGCTGAGAGAGGTGGCTGTTTTGGGGGTCCTCTTCCAATGGAAACATCTTGTCCTGCAGAGGAGGCTGAAAGCCAATGCAATGTCAACTTCTTTTTGTTGAAATGTTCTCTCTTGCTGAGGTTTTTCCCTGTGCTTTTAGTGTCAGTTTTGGAAGGATGTGCAGTGTTTTTAACCTGTGGGATACTCTGCTCCGGGGGAAGAGCCTGGAAGCACCAGGGATCTCTTGGGACCACCCCAGCTTTCTGGCTGCTGCATTTTGGGCCAGAAATCTGCTGGGATCGGTTGGGGCAGGGGTTGTGGGAGCAGAGGCTCTGCCTCCACATGGGATATGGGTTGTAGAAGCAATGTAATTCCTGAAGGAGCCTTAGGGAGTTAAAGGGGATGTTTCAGGGTGCTCTTTTTATCTATAGGTGTTGCGTCAAATCTGCAAGGTGACAAAAACCTGGTGGCAGTTGTTCAGGCAGAGGAAGGGATTTAATTTTTTGGCATCTATAGCCTTGTATTTGGTGATGTTAATTTTTGTGGAGTGAAAGGATCCCTGGGTCCCTGTAGCCTGGGGAGGTGTCATGCCCTAATGATCACCTCCTGATTTATCACTTCTTTCCTTTGCTCCCAGCAAATCCAATTTGCAGATGACATGCAGGAATTCACCAAATTCCCGACCAAGACCGGCCGTCGGTCCCTGTCCCGCTCCATCTCCCAGTCTTCCACTGACAGCTACAGCTCTGGTAGGTGCCAGGTCCTTGTCCTCACATGTTCCTCTCACAAACCCAGTGTGAGTGCTGCAGTGAATGTGCTGCTCACACCCTGTGGCAGGATTTGTGCTGCTATTTACACTTGGATGCTGAGGGAATGATTCCAGGCATTCCCAAACTCAACTGGTTGCCATTTGATAATCCTGTTACCTCTGAGTTGTTTTAGAGAGAGTGCAAAATTCCATCAGGGCGTTGGCTTTCCTTAGGAGACTGATAGTTTGAGCTGTGAATGAAATCTGGGAAGGGAAACAGAGCAGAAGCCAGAAGGGTAGGAGGTTGCTGGATTTTAAGGCCTGGCATAACACTTGTTCCTCTTTTGGCTTAGCTGCCTCGTACACGGACAGCTCAGATGATGAGGTGTCCCCCCGAGAGAAGCAGCAAACCAACTCCAAGGGCAGCAGCAACTTCTGTGTGAAGAACATCAAACAGGCAGAGTTTGGGCGCCGGGAGATTGAGATTGCTGAGCAAGGTACAGAGCAGAGTGTGGGGCTTCTGGGGCTTGGAGCAGGTTCTGGAGACCAGGAGCTGAGGAGTGGCAATTCTCACTCCTGCTGCAGCCTTGTTTGTCTTGTTTTCCCCCCCAAATCAGTTAGGGAAGAGCAAGATGTGCCAGCAAAGGTTGATGCTGTGTCTCATCCCTTTTCTAGCAGGAGCAGAGCTCTTGCAGGGTTTAATATTTTGTTGGCTTTGGATGGAGAAGGATTTTGTAACACTTTCAGAGACATGAAAGCTGAAAATCCCAACCCTTTCCTCTGGGGGTGGTAGGAAGCTGAATTACCTTTTCCAGTGGGGTGATTGGGTAACTCTCCTTACCTTTTAGAAGGGGAAGATAATCCATGCACATTTAGAGCAGCTCTTCTAAGATGTGTCAGCTCTGCTTTCAAGTTCAGCTGCTGCCACACGGCTGGTGACTGTCCTTAGGTGCCTTCCCCAGGCACTGCCAGTTCCAGACCCCTGCTTGTCTCTCTTCTTCTCCCTTGGTCAAGTGACAAGTGACACTGGTGTTTTGGTCCTGTTTTGCACAGACCTGCCAGACCAGGGATGAATTTTCTCCCTGCCTGTGTAACAGCCACAGCAGAAATTTTGGGGCTGGAGGTGTCCTGGGAGACCCTGAGAGGAGGGGAGCTGTGGCAGAGAGGGGACCCTGCAGATGGAACCAGCATTAAAACCTCTCTTCCCTTTGCAGACATGTCTGCTCTGATTTCGCTCAGGAAACGAGCCCAGGGGGAGAAGCCTTTGGCTGGAGCTAAAATCGTGGGCTGTACCCACATCACAGCACAGACTGCGGTGAGTGCCTGCTTATCTGGGGGGCCTGGGGTGGGACATCAGCTTTTCCCTAGGGAAGAAAGTTCTTTAACTCTTTGGAATGGGTGAAGGCATGTCCAGTAGAGTCTGGAAGCATTTTGGAAAGGTTGTGCTGGTGGCATTTCCCCAGAGCAGCATGTGATTCCTGTGCCCATCACTGCTGCATGAGGCCTGCCCTTGTGCCAGAGGCATCCCTGACCCCAGGGTTATCCCTGACCCCAGGGTTATCCCTGACCCCAGGGTTGTCCCTGACCCCAGGGTTGTCCCTGACCCCAGGGTTATCCCTGACCCCAGGGTTATCTCTGACCCCAGGGTTGTCCCTGACCCCAGGGTTGTCCCTGACCCCAGGGTTATCCCTGACCCCAGGGTTATCCCTGACCCCAAGGTTGTCCCTGACCCCAGGGTTGTCCCTGACCCCAGGGTT
>VWYI01048704.1:106579-116802 GCA_013399455.1 Anthoscopus minutus
TTAAAAATGCTTATAAATATATTTCACATAGAAGATAAATAAAATAAATATAAAAAATAAACAAATGAAATAAATAGGAATAAATATAAGATTATAAAAACATAAAATATATTTTAATTCTATATTTAGCCATATTTTAATTATATTTTACTTATTTTTATACTATTTATTGTTAGTGTTGTTTTCTTATAATTTATTTGGGTTTTTTTTTAATTTTCTATTTCTTTTTTAAACAATTAATATTTTTGGGGAATATTTTCTAGGGAGGGATGGACAGGTCTGATCCTGGTGTGGCTGTGATGTGATCTGTGCATGGCCCCTTGGCTCTTGTGTCCATGTGTTTCTGGAGCTGGCCAAGCAGGAGAGAGCTCTGCCAAGCCCAGCAAACTCCAAGGATGCTCTGGTTCTTTCAGGTGTTGCTGTGTTTGCCTGGAAAGGGGAGTCAGAGGATGATTTCTGGTGGTGCATTGACCGCTGTGTTAATGTAGATGGCTGGCAGGCCAACATGGTAAGGAGCCTTCTCCAGCCCTTCCTCTTCCTCCCTTCCACCCTGGGGCTGTTCCTGGGACCCTGCTGGCCCCAAAAGGGCCTCTGACCCCCATTCAAGGGGGCTCTTGGAGAACAGCAGCTGGAGATGAGCTGGGAACAGCCATGGGAATGTCAGGGCTGCAGAGATGATGGATGATGTCCTGAGGTGGTGGCACATCCTGATGGCGAGAGAACAGCTCCTGGTGGAGCTGCAACAAGCCAAGAAATGGGACCTGTTTCCCCCTGCAGGAGCTGCCCCAGCTGCCCCTCTCTCAGCACAGATGCCCTCTCCCTCCCAAAGCTGGGATCATAGTGGGCACCTTTCCCTTGCCAAAGCTGATGTCCCCACTTGGTGCATGGTCTGTGGTCACCAGTGATGTGTCCATGGGCTGTGACAGCTCCCACAGCCTCTCCTCTCCCATTTGCTTTCAGGGCATCAATGTTGTGGCGTCCTGAGCTCAGCCTAGTTAGTTAGTGCTGCCTGTGATCACCTTTCCAGGCTGCAGAGCAATAGCAAGAGGCAGGAAATCCTGTTAGGATCCAGCAGCTCCACACAGGGGTAAGGAATCTCAGTATTTTGGAGGAGACCTCAAGTTGCAGGCACCTAGGGGAACCCAGGAGTCCTGGCCCCTAGGCCTCTGCCTGAACAGCCCCTCCAGCAGTGCCTGAAGATGCTTCTCCAAATAATTTTCCCCATCCTGTCCTCAGCCAGTGCATTTCCCAGTGGGAGACCTGACTGCTCCCTGTTCTTCCTTGCTGTTCTTCAGATCCTGGATGATGGAGGGGACCTGACCCATTGGGTTTATAAGAAATACCCCAGTGTGTTCAAGAAGATCCGAGGCATTGTGGAGGAGAGCGTGACTGGTGTGCACAGGTGGGAGCTTTGGGAAGGCAGATCCAGAGATCTCAGGGAGTTGCTGCTGTCTGCTCTGACCTGCCTGTGCCCTCTCCCAGGCTGTACCAGCTCTCCAAGGCTGGGAAGCTCTGTGTCCCAGCCATGAACGTGAATGACTCCGTCACCAAGCAGAAGTTTGATAACCTGTATTGCTGCCGGGAATCCATCCTGGATGGGTGAGTCCAACTCTTTTCCCCACTGGCACTTCCACACGGGTGGATTTGGCTCTGGCTGCTCTTAAGCAGAGATCAGGCCCTGCTGCTTTGACCTGGTTTTGGGCTTGACTGATCCCAACACAGGTCTCTCTCTGTCCCCCAGCCTGAAGAGGACCACGGATGTGATGTTTGGAGGGAAGCAAGTGGTGGTTTGTGGTTATGGGGAGGTGAGTTCTGTGAGCTGTGCTGGCCTCCCCCAAGCTCAACATCCTGAAATTCCGTGGGCAAAGGCCACTCCCCCTTGCTATAAGGAGTAGATCCAACCTGGTGAGCAATAACCAGGGAAATCTTGCTGGAATCTGCTGGCAAGATGGAGATCAAGGATCAGATTTTCCAGTTTTCTGCAGATGAACTGGGCTGCACAGCTGACAGTTGCTGGGAACACTGGCCTGAATTATAAGTACCCACGGGTACTCCCATCTGCTGTTCCTGGCGCAGGTTCAGCAGCCAGCCTGGCTGCCACTGAGCGGGGCAGGCGGCTTCTCCCTGGGAATAATACTCTGGCAGAGGGAAATTGTATCATGAACTTGTAACTGATTCTACCCTGGAAGAGCTGGAGCTGGGAGCTGCCACCTTCCCTCCATCTGTGCAAGTCCATGTGGGTGTTTATCTCCAGCACTGTGCAGGGACTGGCAGGAGCTGCAAAGGCTCTTCCCAGCAGGAATTTGCTCCCTAATTCATTTAGGCACGAGTGGAGCCCAGCTTTGCTCAACCAAGAGACTCTGCTGGCTCTCACTGCATGCTTTGGGCTGCTGCCTGATTCTCCAGGCAGGAGTTGTGCTGGACATTGTTGTCTCCAGGGTCTGTCCAAGCTTTACTGAATTTCTTCACAACAGGAGAGAGTCAGAGAATCCCAGACTTCCAACCCATATTTAGGTTGGAAGGGAACTTCAAGCTCATCCAGTTCCTCCCCCTGCCATGGACAGGGACACTTCCACTAGACCGGGTTGCTCCAAGCCCCACCCAACCTTGAACACTTGCAGAGATGGGGAGCCAGAGCTTTCCTGAGAAACCTGCTCCAGTGCCTCACCACCCTCACAGGGAAGAATTCCTTCCCACTATCCCATCTAACCCTGCCCTTTGGCAGTGGGAAGCCATTGAGCCTTGTTCTGTCACTCCATCCCTTGTCTAAAGTTCCTCTCCAGCTCTCCAGGAGCCCCTTTAGGCACTGGAAGGGGCTCTAAGGTCTTGCTGTAGCCTGCTCTCCTCCAAGCTGAACACTCTTACTTCTCCCAGCCTATTCACCCTGAATAGTTTCCCCTTTGGACATGAGTTGGATCCCAGTTGGCCCAGCCTGGGTGTGTTCAGTAGACCCGAGGTTGGAGCTGGGTGATAAGTGAGGGTCTCTCTGGAAATGTTTTTGGTCCAGCATCTTGCTGGTCACAAAATGGGGCTGAGTGGAGTGGATGCAGCACAGCCAGGTGCCTGGTTGTGGTTTGGGCTGGTGATGTGGAGAGCTGGACTTCAATTTTCCACTGAGGAGAAGGGAGTGAGTCCAAGATGCTGTTGCAGAAAATCTGTGCTCGCTATGCTGATGTGGGCAGCATGGGATGGAGGATCTGCCTGCTGAGGAGTGCAAGACAGCTCTGAAATCCTGTGTCTTAAAGGCAAGGGGGCAGTGTATGCTCCTCTAGGCTGTTTTTAATTTTGTCTTGGAGAAAGGCTTCTGCAATGCCGGGGCTGCACAAGCTGTGAGAGCATTGTGTTGTGAAAGCTCCTGCCTTGGACATTTCCAGATGGGGCAGCCACAGCTTCTCTGGACAACCTGTGTCAGGACCTCACCACTCCCACAGGGGAGAATCCCTTACCAATATCCTGTCTAATCCTACCCTCTGCAGTGGGAAGCTGGTGGCCTTGAGGCAGGAGTTGGGCTTATGGCAGTTGTGCCACCCACTAGGTACACCCTGAGCTGCTCCTGGCATAGGGCAGGTGGCTGGGATGAGGATCTTCCAGCCTGGGATGGGCTTGGGCTGTTGAGGGCAGGGACTGCAGCACTGGTGTGTCTGTGCCGACCTCACTGTGATCCTTTTGCCTTGGCAGGTTGGGAAGGGATGCTGTGCTGCCCTGAAAGCCCTGGGAGCCATCGTGTACGTCACGGAGATCGACCCCATCTGTGCTCTCCAAGCCTGGTAAGGTGTTCCCATCTGCATGGGAGTATCTGTCTGCTCTTCCAAACCCTGCCAGAGGCTGGAGTGAAGGCAGTGGCATCTGTGGCTCATTTTGGAGAACATGCATCTTGTTGGGATGTAATGGGGAAGGGCTTGGGCAGCTTTCAGGGATGGGGTACCAGGTGGAAGGTGTTCACTGGGTGCTCTGGGGAGGCTGCTCAAGCCTCTATGCCACACATTCCTGGCTCATCCAGCATTTCCAAGAGTGGGCTGGACATCCCAACTGTTGCACAGCCCTCCCTCATGGCACCAGTGTCCCTGGAGGGGTAGAGGAGAGCCTGGGCTGCTGCCAGAGCAATTTGGACCTGCTGAGATCCCTCATGGCCTGGGACAGAGAAGGAGCAAGCTTCTCATCATGGTCCCTATTCCCCTTTTTTTGCCAGCATGGATGGATTTCGGGTGGTGAAGCTGAGCGAAGTAATTCGTCAGGTGGATGTCGTCATCACCTGCACAGGTAGGGATAGACAAGGCTGGAGCAGGCTGAGGAGCATCATTCCCAAGTGGGGTCTCAAGGGAGCTGGGAATGGAGGACATTTCACTGCTGTGTGCTCCTAATTTTCCACAATAGCTGGGCTCCACCAAGAGCTTTCCCCCCTGGTTTGCTGTTTGACCACAGTCCTGGCCCTGAGCAGAGGGATGTCTTGGTCACATGTTCTCAGGGTATTTTGGGATCTCCTAGAACCTGGTTAATTCATGGGAGCAAAGTTCAAAGATTTGGGCACTGAACAGGCTCCCCAGGGAGTCTGTCCCAGTCCTGCCAGAGCTTGTTTGGACAATGCTTTCAGGCACAGGGTGAGACTCTTGGGAGTGTCCTGTGCAGGGTCCAGGAGATGGACTTGATGACCCTTGTGGATCCCTTCCAGCTCAGAATACTCCACTACAGCACTTATCCCATGTTCTCTGCTGTCACAGCCAGAAGGCCTCATGGCCCAGGGAAGTTCATCTGATGTTACCCCAAGCTGAGCTTCTCTGACTCAAGTTCAGAGAAGAAGAAACCAGAGGGGCTGTGTTCCCACTGCTGTGGGATCAGCTGTGCCCTCTGTGCCTGCAGGGAACAAGAACGTGGTGACCAGGGAGCACCTGGACCGGATGAAGAACAGCTGCATCGTGTGCAACATGGGCCACTCCAACACTGAGATTGATGTGGTGAGTGCTGGCCCTGCTGGCTGTGCCTGCCTGCCCACTCCTGCCTGGCTCCAGCCTCTTCCTCCTCCTCTTCCAGACCAGCCTGCGGACGCCGGAGCTGACCTGGGAGCGGGTGCGCTCCCAAGTGGACCACGTCATCTGGCCGGATGGGAAGCGCGTGGTGCTGCTGGCTGAGGTGTGTTGAGAGCTGGGCATCTGTCAGGAAATCACAGATTTGGCCAGATGGAAAAGTGCTGGGAGGAGTTTCAGGGCTCAAAAAAGAGGGTTTTTTAATTTGTTTTAGTTTTTTTTAATTTCCTTTTCTTGAGGGTAAGGTGAGTGTGTCATATCCCACATGCAGCCACAGAGGTGCCATCTGGCTCCGCTCTTCTGAGTTGGGGTTCATCCCACTCAGGCAAACCCCATCTGTGCAGGGTTTCCCAGGTGCTGGGTGGCTCCTCTTCCCACAGGAGCTGTTCTGGCAGGAGAGGGACTGGCTTTTCTAGGGACCACAACATTTCCCTGCCTTGAAATGAAGGGTTAAGATGGAAACTGGAGCAGACTTGAAATGTTTTGGTCACCAGGCTTTGGTCTCCTGTGCAGAGAGGGTGTGGAGGTGAATCCCATCTGGGAGCTCAGTGTGGTTTGGATTTGGGAGCATGTCCAGCTCTGTGCTGACTCCTCCTGCTTTCTCCCAGGGCCGTCTGCTCAACCTAAGCTGCTCCACAGTTCCGACCTTCGTTCTCTCCATCACAGCCACCACTCAGGTCCGTACATGGGTGGGGCCCTGCATGAGCCTTGGGGTGGGGATGGTTTGGAAAGAGCTGAGAACATGCTGGGATTGGTCCTTGAGATGGCACCACTGCCAGAAATACCATTTGTCTGGGCTGGAGTTATTGCTGGCGTGGACCCAGTGTTTTGGGTACAGCAAGTTTTGGGAGAGCTTTTAAATGAGTGGTTTCATGGCACAGATCCTGCTGGGCTGGAAATCAAGTTTAAGCTTCCTTCAGACAGGTTTGAGCCCTCCTAGGACAGGTTTGAGACCCCTAGCATGGGTTGAACCTTCTTCAGCATGGGTTCAAGCCTTTCTAGCACAGATTTAAGCTCCCTCAGCATGGTCTTAAGCTCACCTAGCACAGATTTGAGCTTACCTCAAAGCAAGGCTTTGTTTGGGCTGGGAAAATGGAGGGGACTGGTGGCAGTAGAACACTGAGGGGACTGGTGGCCCTGGGAATGCCAAGGGGATTGATGGGACTGGGAACACAGAAGGGACTGGTGGCATTGGGAACACTGAAGGGATTGATGGGACTGGGAGCACAGAAGGGACTGGTGGCACTGGTGCTTATGGGGAAGGACAGCCAGGCTGACAGTGGCTTACGCTCACTCCTGTCAGCCCAAGTGGACAGGGAACAGTGTTTTGGACTTGGAAGCCCAACAGAGGGGCTGCTGCTTGGGGGATGCAATTTCATCTGTCCTGAAGGAATGACCCTTGGTTTTGGATGCTGCCAGTTTCTGAGGAGCAGCCTCTCCATTTCCATGTGCTGCAGGATCTGGGTGGTTTAAGAGGAGAAGAGCTGCTAACCCTAAACCATCCTCATGTTTTTTTCCCCTGGGTTGTTGACCCCAGATGCTGCAAACAAGCTGGGTAGCATCTTATCCCTGCTCTCTGATCCCTGCAGTGGGATTATGGAGACCCAGACAGGGATGGGCCCAGGGTGGGAGCCTTTCCCTCAAGGCATGTTGGAAATGACTGCTTTGTCCCTCGAGCTCCCAGATTCCTCTCTGCCTTTGTGAGCTTTGTGCTGCCCAAGCTAGTGGCTATTCCTGACAGTTACCAGCTTATCCCTGTGCTTTCCACAGGCTCTGGCTCTGATTGAGCTCTACAATGCTCCTGAGGGCCGGTACAAGCAGGACGTTTACCTGCTGCCGAAGAAGATGGGTGAGTGAAGGAATCTGTGCCAGCAGTGTCAGGAGAACACAAACCTGGGCTGGGAAACACTTCCAGAGGGACAGTGAGTTCAGAGAAGCTGCCAGAGGCAGTGACCTTAAAATACGTGGGAGTTATTTGATTTATTTTCATTAGTGTTCTGCAGTGTGGGAGGCATCCCACATCCTGCAGCCTCCCTTCTCTGGGATTTTCCATGCCCTCCTTGTGCCTTTAGGGGCACGTCCAGCCCAAGCTTGGGCTCAGCTCTGCTTTGGATGATGGTGAATCTGGGGTGCTGCCCAGCCAGACCTTGCAGTCATCATGTGGTGGGGGATGTGGGGCCCCTGATCCTGTTTTCCCTGTTCCCATTCCCAGATGAGTATGTGGCTAGTTTGCACCTGCCATCATTCGATGCCCACCTGACGGAGCTGACGGACGATCAGGCCAAATACCTGGGACTCAACAAAAATGGGCCTTTCAAACCCAACTACTACAGGTGAGAACTGCTGTAGTACCCAGCTCCCTGTTGGTTTGGAGTTCTGCTTCCAGCTCCAGGGTTTCCAGTGGCAGAAGGTGTGGAGCTGCTAGAGCGTGTTCAAAGGAGGCCATGGGGATGCTTTAGGGGCTGGAGCCCCTCTGGGAGAGCTGAAAGGCTCCCAGGAGACCTTAGAGCCCTTTCCAGTGTCTAAAGGGGCTCCAGGAGAACTGGAAGGGGACTTGGGACAAGGGTCTGGAGTGACAGGGCAAGAGGGAATGGCTTCCCACTGGAAGAGGGCAGGGATAGATGGGATCTTGGGAAAAGATTCTTGGCTGTGAGGATGGAGTGCCCGGGGTGCCCAGAACAGCTGTGGCTGCCCCTGGATCTCTGGAAGTGTCCAAGGGCAGGTTCGACGGGGCTTGGAGCGGCCTGGGATGCTGGAAGGTGTCCCTGCCTGTGGAATGAGATAAGCTTTAAAGTCCCTGCCAGCCCAAACCAGTCTGGAATCCCATGCCTGGGGGATCCCCTTGCCCTGGCACAGCAGCACCTCCCATGTCCCTCACTGTCCCTTCCTTCTCTCCTAGATACTGACGGGACCATTTCCATGAAGGACCAGACCACACAAGGCAACATTTGAGAGATTATTTTTAAAAATAATTTTTATTTTGGTTTACCTTTTTTTTTTCTTTTCTTTTTTCCCTTCACCACCACCAGAACCTGTTTTTACATTTTATCTGTGATTTTAAGGTCAGGTTTTCTTTTCTTCTCCTTTTCCATGATCGCATCCCTGTCTGATCTTGCCAGACAACCTGGGATTTGATTCTTGCTTTCATGTGGCTGAAGCCGCTGATTCCCAGCCCTGGCTCCAGGAGGGGCTTTCCCTATCCTGCTCAAGTGCCAAGGGCACTTCATTCCTGCAGCAATGGTTTATTTTGGCTGTTATTTTGTATTTTTTCCCACCTTTCGAGCCCACGTCGGTCTCAGCCGGGCTCCCTGCGGATCCGGAAATGCTCTTCTACCTTATCTTCTATTTCTTTGTGTGGATTATCTGCAACTTCTAAATTGCCTTAAAGAGCCCAGTTTTAGCTGCTAGTTCCCTGCTCCGGGTGCTTCCTGAGAGCAGAGTGGCCTGCAGGACACCTGGCAAAGGGGGTGACTGTGCCCAAGCCCAGCCCAGGTCCCTGCGCTGAGGTGGCCCAGGTTTGCTGGCCACTGGTCTGGGTTTGCTGGCCACCTGGGTCCAGGGGAGTTCAGTGTTTCAGGGTGCTAATCTGAATCCGGATGGGGGTCGCTTTCCCAGCATTATCCTCATCTCTCCTAGGTTTTTGTTTATTTGTTGTTGGTTTGTTGTTTTTTTTTTTAGCCAAACTGCACCTTAATTGAGTTTTAAACATTTTTTTTCTGTTTATTTGGTTTTTTTTCTTCCTCTTTTCCTTTTTGATCATTGCAGAGATGTTTGAGAGGGTAGGGATGTTTTCAGATGTTTTAAAGAGGAAGCACTGGAGACATGGCCGCCTTCCCATCTCCCACTGGGAAGTGCCCTGTTGTGTTGAGGGTGTCTGGGGTGGGTTTTGGGAGTGTTTCACTATTTTTTTTTGAGCTGGATGCAGAGATGAGCCTTCCCCATACCCCAGCCTGGCCCCTCTGCTCCCTGTTGCTGTTTTCCTCTCCCAGTGTGTCCCAGCTGCTCCCATCACCTCCTCCATGCCCTCCCTGCTGACATTTCCCTTTTCCAGCTTGTGGTGGGATGTGGGAAGCCCACATCCACTGAACCAACCCACTGAGGTTCCTCTTGGCTTTTTCTATCCTCCCCAAATCTCCTGTTCCTTTCCCCACCCAAGGGAGGGAAGGAGCTGCTAGCACCTCCTGGGAGCTGCTCCTTCTCCCCTTTGCAGGGATCCACCTGGATGGGTCTTTCCCGGGGAATTTGCAGGTCTGGGAGTGCAAAGCTCCTTGAAGGGGCCAGGAGATGGGAGAGGTGCTGAGATCATCCCCCTCTCATCCCCTCCTCCATGTCCTCTGACTGTTCCTCTCTCCCACCCTGCCTGGTCTCCTCCTGAATGGTCGCTCCATAGATTTTGGGGATCACCTGCTTTGCTCCCTCACAGATGCCAGGGATCACCTGGGTCCCCTCCACCACCCCCCAGACCTCCCTGGGGATGGCTTTGTGAGCTGGGTTAGGCATTTGTGGGAAGGATCAGGAGCATCCCCCCTTCCCTGTGAGCCCCCCACGCCTGGGGGTCCCGGACCCCCATTCCCACCCATCCTGGGTGGGATCTCGGTGCAAGGGCTCCGTGTCTGGAAAAGCCATGTTGGGGGAGCCCGGGGGTGATGGCGGTGGCAGTGTTGGGCCAGGAGCGAGAGGTTTATTTTGTATATGAATGATTTTTAATGAATGCAATATTAATCTTTGCAGATGAGCAATAAATCATTGAAGTCTAATTAAACTATTAGGAAAAATGAAGTGCTTTTGGTTATGGGTGGTTTATTTGTTGCTTTGGGGGACCTTGAGTTGTTTCCGAGCTCAAGGGTTGGAATCTTCCTTTGACTACCTCGGGTTGGGGATTGGGTCACACAAGAGTTTTCTGAGCGTTCCCACAACTGGATTTTCGGATCTCATCCTCTTTTAAACCCAATAGGGCAACTTAACTTGGGGTTTAAACCCTGCCAGGTTCCTCTGTCGGGGTCTGACTCCCCTCTCAGCCCCACCAGGTCTCCCCTCTTTGGGGTCTGAGCCCTCCCAGCTCCTTCACTGGAGGATTCCTTTGTTCCAGGCCATTTAGTTTGGGATCTCCCTATTCCTGCCACTCTCAACATGGCGGCCTGCGGCGCGCGGGCCCGCCCCGTGGCGAGGGCGGAAGTGCCACACCCAGCATGGTCGCGGCCG
>VWYI01048704.1:120507-138301 GCA_013399455.1 Anthoscopus minutus
CTTTTATATATTTGGTATGTTATATATAGTATATATACTGTATAATATACAATATGTTGTATATTCTATATGTCGTATATGCAGTCTTGTATTATATATAGTATAATATTTATTGTATTATATATTATAATACACATATAATACAATAGATATTGTCTGTAATATATATATGTATAATGCATATTATATACATTATAGGTATATAATATATACATTATATGTATGTAATATACACATATATAGTATAATGTATTATATAATATATGTATTGTGGTTTATATTGTAGTATGTATTGCATCCAGTATACATATTGTAATTATGTATTTTTACATGTAAACTATATATATGAGACAGTACAATATAATATCATGTATGTTATAAATACATAAATATATATAATATGTATACTATATGTAACATTTTTATGTATATACTATAGGTATAAGACATAGTACAATATTTTCTCATGTATAGAATATACATAAAAATATTTAATTGTAATAGCTATACTACATGTAATACGTAATACAGTATAATCTACAATACATATGATATGGATACTGTATATTGTACATTATATATTGCATATATTACATGTTATGTCTTACATATAATACATTGTGTATATATTTATGCATTCTATATGGAATGCTATATGTATTTTTATATTATATACATTATATATAGTCTATATTATTCATATTATACATTATACACAATATGTTATATTTATTGCATGTAATATATCTACATATAATGTAATGAATGTTTAGTATTACTATGATACAGTAGTTAATTATTTTAGCATATAATAGTGTGAAGAATTTTCATTCCTTGTGGATTTGATTCCACCTGGGATGTCTGGAAGGAAGCTGATGGGGCCAGACAGTTTAGAGCAGTTTAGCCCAAAATTTGGCTGATTTGCCTGTATTATCCCAATTCTGCCAGACCTGGAATGCATTACCCAAAGAGAGCAGTTCCATCCTCTCCATCCCAGTTTTCTGCCCTGTTTGGAGGGTGTGTTTTCCATACGAAGTGCTGGGGTGCAAGGCCCATGGAGGTGGGATCAGCGGGGTCTCTTCACAGGCACCTTCGGGGAGTGCAGCTCTGAGGCTGAGGTCCAGGCGTGGATGAGGTACAACATCTTCCTCCTGCTGGAAGTGGGAACCTTCAATGCCTTGGTGGAGCTGCTGAACATGGAGATTGAGTGAGTAGTGTGGGAAAACACTTGAGGAGTGGCTCTGGAGCTCACCAGTGACTCCTGTTGTCCTGGGTGGATGTGTAATGTATGCTTATGCCTGATTTCTCCTGAAATTCCTGATGAATCAAACTGCCTGGCAGCAAACAGGCAGCTCTGCTCCTCATGCCTTGGCTGTGCTGGGAGCAGGGAGTTCATGGCAGCATCTTGGGGTTTCCTGTGGTCAAGATGACCCCGAGATGTGTAGAAAGTCTTTTGTCTCCAACCCAGCTGTCCAAGAACAAGTCTGGAGTCTTTGGCTTTCGGTCTCAGGGTTGTTTATTGTTGGTTATCAGAAAAACATTTCCAGTTTGGTCAGCACAGGTCTGTTCAGCAGAGCAGACCAAGGCACTCTGCCCTCCCCCAGGACTAGTGCTCTCTTTTATACTATAAACTACATATACTTTATTTACAGTTACTTTCCAATAGCTGTCACCTCTGTTAGACTGTGTCCCTTTACCTTACACCAATGCCAAAGTGCCACCATCACCCAAGAGATGGAGGCTGGGAAGAAGAAGGAAGGAGAACAGGACAAGGCCCAGTTCCCTCCATCTTGCCTTCCAGCTCACTGTAATAAGAATCCTAACTCTGCACTTTTGTGACTTTTACTTCTTTGCACAGTGGTGGTAATTTGTCCCATGGATCAAGCTCAAAGCCACAAGGATCTCTGGCTGCATGCCAGGGCTTCAAACCCCCCTGGCCTGGGCTCAGATCACCCAGCACTGTCACAGGGACATCCTGGGTTCCCACAGCAGCAGGGTCTGTCTCAGGGTTTGGAGCTGGCACATGGAGTGCCCATGACAGAGTTTGAATTCTCCCAAATTCCCTCTGAGCTGTTCTCCCTCCACAGCAACAGTGCAGCCTGTTCCAGTGCCGTGAGGAAACCGGCCATTTCCCTGGCTGACAGCACCGACCTCAGGTATGGATTGGGAGTGGGGGGACCAGGAGGAGGGCCAGGGTTTTCTGGGAGCTTTGGGAGGCTGAGACAGACATTGGAAGCAGTCCCAGAGCTGTCCCAGCTCTGAGAGTTTCTGTAGGTGTCTGTTGTGCTCAGCCTGCACAGCAGGAATGGGACAGATTGGGGATATGAAGGCAATAAAATTTGGGAAAGCAGATTTTTTTTCCTGTTTAGACTTGTAGAGACTTTTTTCCCCAGTGCCTGTGTACTGGTGTGGAGCAGGTACATTAATTCTAAATGTAGTCTGGGTTGCACCAGCTTCTCTGTGAGCCCTGGATGCTGGCAGTACTTCCATAAGTTATCCCAGTCTCTGGGATTCAGCTGCCCTGGTTTTTGCAGGGTGCTGCTGAACATCATGTACCTGATTGTGGAGACTGTGCGCCAGGAGGCCGAGGGGGACAAGCCTGAGTGGAAGAGCATGAGGCAAACCTTCCGAGCAGAGCTGGGTGAGGACCAGGAGCTGGGACAGAACTGCCAGGGCTGGAGGCAGTGACATGGGATTTAGCTCTAGGAGTTGGATAATGGCAGCTAGCTGCACTGGGTTGGTTTCTGCTCTGCCCTGTGGTGCACGGGGAGGTGAGCAGAGGAAGCCATCCAGCCTTTTCTGCTGCTGGGTGCTCTCTCCCTGGGAAAAAAATGGAATATTGGAGCTGTTGTTTCCTCTCAACATAGAGGTAAGAAATTATGGAGTTTATGAGGCCTTGGAACGGGAGAAGGGAGCTGTTTGGGATGAGGTGAGGATCTTGGAGCTGATGGGGAGGACAGTGCAGGATCTAGTGATGCTGGTGATCAAGGTGAGACCAGAGATGAGGAATTCCTGGCTAATGGTGCTGTGTGGTTCCAGGAGCTCCCCTGTACAACAACGAGCCCTTCTCTGTCATGCTTTTTGGGATGGTGACCAAATTCTGCAGTGGTCACGCTCCACACTTCCCCATGAAGAAGGTGCTGCTTCTGCTCTGGAAGACTGTGCTGGTAAGGGGAGGCCGTGGGATGTGGGATGTGTGGTTTGATACTTGGCAGAGGAGGGAATTCAGCTCTCAGAGTTAGTTGCCTGTAATTGCTCCATCCTCTTGTTCTGGTGTTCAGTTTTTCTTTAAACCCAACCCCAGGTTTTCCTCCATAGGGAAGCATTGGATATTGGTGTCTGGAGCTGGATACTAAGGATAGACCCAAAGCAAGGTCCCTGGCTGGGGAAAGGAAAGCTCTGGACACTGCAGTTGTGGATGCCTGGACATCCTCTTGTCCCTCCTACCTCTCTCAGTGACAAGAGGAGCACGGGGCAGGCAGCTCCTGCTTGAAAGGTCCCTTTCCACCCAAATCCATCCTGGGGAAGGATTTGAGCCCCTCAGAACAAGAGAGACTTGGAGGGGCTGGAGTGTGTCCAGGGAAGGGAATATCTCTGGGGGAGGGTCTGGGGCAGCTGAGGGAGCTGGGGGTGCTCAGTCTGGGGAGAAGGAGGCTCAGGGGGGCCCTTCTGGCTCTGCACAACTCCCTGACAGGTGGAGACAACCTGGAGGGGGTCAGGCTCTGGTCCCAGGGGGCAAGGACGAGAGAAAATGACATCAAGCTGTGCCAGGGGAGGTCCAGGTTGGATATTGGGAATTTTTTTTTCATGGAAAGAGTGGTCAGGCATTGGCACAGTGTGATGCACAAGAATGTTGGAGTCACTATCCCCAGGGGGATTTAAAGGACACGCAGATGTGGCACCTGGGGATGTGGATTAGTGGTGGCCTTGGCAGTGCTGCAGGCACGCAAGTTGGACTTGACGATCTTGGAGGGCTTTTCCAACATGAGTGATTCTGTGATCCTGCAAAGTGGATTTGGGAAGGGCAGGTGTAGATGCCCCTGAAGCCCCGATGCTCAGCATGCTGTGGTCTCCCTTGCAGTGCACCCTGGGAGGGTTTGAGGAGCTGCAGAGCATGAAGGCAGAGAAGAGGGAGATGCTGGGGCTGCCGCCGCTGCCCGAGGACAGCATCCAGGTGATCCGCAACATGCGCGCGGCCTCCCCGCCCGCCTCTGCCTCCGACCTCATCGAGCAGCAGCAGAAGCGTGGCCGGAGGGAGCACAAGGTGGGGACAGGGGTGTTAGGGGAGGGCACTGCCAGGATCTGGGCTTGTTTTCAGGATATTTTCTGCCTGCTCTCCCCACTCCAGGCCCTCATTAAGCAGGATAACCTCGATGCCTTCAATGAGCGGGATCCGTACAAAGCTGACGATTCCCGTGAGGAAGAAGAGGAAAATGATGATGATAACAGCCTGGAGGGAGAGACCTTCCCCCTGGAACGGGATGAAGTGATGCCCCCCCCTACCCAGCACCCCCCCAGCGACCGCATCACCTGCCCCAAAGGGCTGCCCTGGGCCCCCAAGGTCCGGTGAGTCTGGGGGGCTCCCTCTTTGCAGAGCTGGAGCAGGCTCAGGGAAACAGAGGCTGTTGGATGTTGGGAATCTCAGCAGGGATGCAGGGAAGGTGTTTGGGATGGGATGCTCACTTTGATGACTTTCTTGCGGGGTTAGCTGGGCACCCTTTACCTGACCCCAAGGTTTTTCCCTGTGTCTGGGCTGTGTCTTTCCCTGTGCCTGGCTGGGCATCTCCCAGATGTGCAGGAAGATGTGACTCCTCCCTTCTCCCTTTGCTGCAGGGAGAAGGACATTGAGATGTTCCTGGAATCCAGCCGCAGCAAATTCATTGGCTACACACTGGGCAGGTGGGTTCAGAGCCAGCCCAGTGCTGCCATTATGGGGGGCCTGTGGGAGAGGCCGACTTGGGGGCTGCTTTTGACTCTACATGGCAGCAGGGAAGGCCTTGGCTGGCTGGTCCATGGCTTCATCCCTGGGTGGTCTCTGCCCCACCCCTGGGTGCTCAGCCCTGCTCCCAGCCTGGCTTTATCTCTCCTCCAGTGACACCAATACTGTGGTGGGCTTGCCCAGGCCGATCCATGAGAGCATCCGCACCCTGAAGCTGGTGAGTTAAGGAATTCCTCCATCCCCTGCTGCTGTGTGGGTGCCCCTTGCCCATCTCCCTGCTCCCATCACAGCTCAAGGTGCATTTTCCTGACCATTTTCCACTTCCTCCACTCACTGATGGGAGAGTGGCCTTAAGCTTTCTTCTCATCCTGGACTCGCAGGTTGTCTGAGCCCCTTCCTTAGGGGGCTCCATCCCTTCCTTAAGGGGTTTTATCCCTTTCTTAGAGGGTTTTATCCCTTTCTTCATGTCTTCATCCCTTTCCTGCTGGCCTTGTCCCAGACCTGAACCCAGCAGCTCCCACCCTGCACATATACACAAGTCACCCATGGGACAGGGATCTGGGAGGGATGGAACAGGATGGTGGGAGCAGGCTGGGGCTGGGGGCTCTGGTGACCCTGCCCTGTGTCCCTGCAGCACAAGTACACGTCCATTGCTGAGGTGCAGGTGCACATGGAAGAAGAGTACCTGCGCTCCCCGCTCTCCGGAGTGAGTGTGGGGTTGGGATGGGATGGAGATCCTGGGCTGGGAGTTTGGGCCACTTGGTTCTGCCAGGTTTTTTGGCAGGGCTGAGGAGTTTGTTCTGCTGGAGAGGGGTTTCCCTAGGGCAGAGGGGGTTGGGGCAGGAGTTGGGGGTATTCTGCCCTTGGGTTCATGCTCCATGGTGCTGGTGGCAGCTCCTGGGATGAGGTTTTCTGGTCTCTCCTTCCAGGGGGAAGAAGAAGTGGAGCAAGTTCCTGCAGAGATCCTGTACCAGGGCCTGCTACCCAGCCTGCCTCAGTACATGGTGAGCTGAGGAGCACTGGGATCCCTTTCCCAAGTTTTCACCCCCTGCCCCTGCTCTGCTTCTGCCTCCTACATGGGGAAAGGGTTTGTGGCCAGTTCCCTGCCGCTCCCATTCCCCCTCCATCTCTCCCTCTTCCCAGATTGCTCTGCTGAAGATCCTCCTGGCTGCAGCCCCTACCTCCAAAGCCAAGACAGACTCCATCAACATCCTGGCAGATGTCCTGCCTGAGGAGATGCCGTGAGTGGCCGTGGAACAGAGGAGCTGGCTGGGGGTGGGAAGGGAAGGGAAGGGAAGGGAAGGGAAGGGAGGAGCAGCGGGGTGACATGGTGTGGGCTGGGGCTCCTTGGGGGATGTCATCTTGCTCTGCCCTGGACTGCAGCCTGCAGGAACTGGGAGGGGCAGACCCCAGCCCAAAGGCTATGGAATCAAGGAATGTTTTGGGTGGGAAGGGATCTTCAAGCTCATTCAGTTCCACCCCCTACCACTGACAGGGACACCTTCCACTAGACCAGGTTGGGCTTGGAAACTTCCAGCAATAGGGCAGCCACAGCTTCCCTGGACAACCTGTGCCACCCTGAGAGGGAAGAATTCCTCCTGGTCCAATCCCTCTGTGTCCCCCAGGACCACCGTGCTGCAGAGCATGAAGCTGGGCGTGGATGTCAATCGGCACAAGGAGATCATCGTCAAGGCCATCTCTGCCGTGCTGCTCCTCCTGCTCAAACACTTCAAACTCAACCATATCTACCAGGTGAGGTGGGTTGGGGTCCAGCCATGGCCACAGGTATGGCAGGACCTCGAGTGGATCCCTGTTCACCCACGTTTCTCCTCCCCAGTTTGAGTACATGGCCCAGCACCTGGTGTTTGCCAACTGCATCCCGCTCATCCTCAAGTTCTTCAATCAGAACATCATGTCCTACATCACTGCCAAGAACAGGTGAGGGAGAAAGCTGCCCACCTGCATTCCTGGGGGGTATGGGGAGGGGTCCCTGTTTCTTTGCCCTCTCCACAGTCCTTCCCTGGCAGTGACTCAGGCTCAGGCAGACCTGGAAAGTTCCCACCACAGCCCATCTGCAGTGGCTGGGCAGTGGGGGCTGCATTGCCATGACCACCCCTCTCCTTCCTGCAGCATCTCTGTGCTGGACTATCCCTACTGTGTTGTGCATGAGCTGCCAGAGCTGACAGCAGAGAGCCTGGTGAGTGCTGTGACAGTCCTGGCACCTGGGGTGCTGCCTGGGGGAATTTGGGATACAGGGAGGCAGCAGGGCTCCAGCACCCAGCCCTCCTTGCACCCTCAGCTCTCCTCTGCTTGGCCCCTGGTGCTGCTGGGATTTTGGGGAGGGAGATGGGTATGGCAGGTGTCTACTGGGGTGGAGTGTGGCCAGAGAAGGGAATGGAGCTGGGGAAGGAGCTGGAGCACCAGGAGTGGCTGAGGAAGCTAAGTGGGACTCAGCCCTGGAGAAAAGGAGGCTCAGGGAGGACCTTATGGCTCTCTGCAAGTCCCTGACAGGAGGGTGGAGCTGAGGGTTCAAGTTCTGGTCCCAGGGAGCGAGGGACAGGACAAGAGAAAATGGTCTCAAGCTGTGTCAGGGGAAATTAAGGTTGAATATTGGAGGAAAATTCTTTGTGAAAACGATGGTCAGGCACTGCTACAGGCTGGCCAGAGCAGTGTTGGAGTCACCGTCCCTGGAAGAGTTAAAAAAAAATGTGTGGGTGTGGATGTGGTCCTTGGGTACAGGGATGACTGATGGCCTTGGCAGTGCTGGGGGAACAGCTGGGCTTGATGATCTCAGAGGGCTTTTCCAATCTTCACAATTCCATGACTGGATGATTCCATGCCCACGTGCTGTGCTGTCCCCTTTGGACATGGCTCCTCAGATCAGCACAGCCTCTCCCCATCCCCACTCCAATCCCTTGCCTGAGCCTGCATCTCCTTCCTCACAGGAAGCTGGAGACAACAACCAGTTCTGCTGGCGGAACCTCTTCTCCTGCATAAACCTGCTGCGCATCCTGAACAAGCTGACCAAGTGGAAGCATTCCCGCACCATGGTGAGGGCTGGGAATGTTCTGGAGCTCAGCATGGCCAGGCACCTGTGCTGGGGGTAACTTGGGACAGCACCTGGTGGGGAGTGAGGAGTGAGCAGGGAATGGAGAGGTTGGCACAGGAATCCATCCCAGCTGGAATCTGGGAATGTTCTGGCAGATGCTGGTGGTGTTCAAGTCGGCGCCGATCCTGAAGCGGGCTCTGAAGGTGAAGCAGGCTATGATGCAGCTCTATGTGCTGAAGCTGCTCAAGGTGCAGACCAAGTACCTGGGCCGGCAGTGGAGGAAGAGCAACATGAAAACCATGTCAGCCATTTACCAGAAAGTGCGGCACCGCCTCAACGACGACTGGGCCTACGGCAATGGTACATCCTGCCCTCCCTGGCATTCCCGACATTCCCAGCCCTCCTGCTCCAGGCTCTGTGCCCCCAGCTCGCCCAGTGCTGCCTGGGGCTTGGGCAGGTGTGCTGGGTTGACCTTGGTGCACCTTGGCTGGTTGAGCTCAACCAGGTGCCCACCAATCGCTCCCATTCCCAGCTGGACAGGGCAGAGAAAATCAGATGGAAAGTGACTTGTAGGTTGAGATAAAGTAGTTTAGTACAGCAAGAGCAGAAAAAAATAGGTTTGTTCTCCACTTCCCATCAACAAGTGATGTTCAGCCACTTCTGGGAAGCTGGGATGCAGCACGTGGAGTGGCTGCTCTGGAAGGCATATGTTTGAAATAACAAATGCCCCATCATTCCTCCTCCTTTCCTTAGCTTTTATATCTGATCTGACTCCACAGAGTCTGGAAAATTCCCTTGGCTAATTTGGGTCAGCTGGCCTATATCCCCTCCCAGGATCATGTGCACTTCCATGTACTTGGTGGGGTGGGGATGTTGGGAGGTAGTGTTGGTGCTGTGCCTGTGGTGGGGATGCTGGAAGCGTTGCTGGAGCTGTTGGTGGCTCCTGGCTCTGCACTTTGGGGAAGTACCTAAAAAGGCCAGGTGTGAGGGGGCTGGGGGTGTATGGGTTGTTGGGAGGAGAGAGAACCAAAGGATATTCCAGGACATCATGCTCAAAATATAAAGTGGACAGAAGAAGGAGGAATTGGGGGATGTTGGGAGTGATGGTGTTTAGCATCCAAGTCACCATTCCCTGCAATGGGGCCCTGTTCTTCTGAAGGTGCTGAACACTTGCCTGGAGTTAATTCCTTGGTTTTCCTTGTCTGCATGGCTTTTGCTTTCTTTATTAAGCTGTCTTTATCCTAACCCACCAGTTTTCCAGCTTTTACCCTCCTGATTCTTCCCTGCTCTGGCTGGTGGGGGAATGAGCGAGCGGCTGCATGGGGCTCAGTCTGGCTGGGGTTAAACCACCACACCAAGGGGTTTGGGCTGGCTGAGGAATCCCCAGCTCTGCTCTGACCAGTCTCATCCCTGTTCCCAGACCTGGATGCCCGTCCCTGGGATTTCCAGGCAGAGGAGTGTGCCCTGCGTGCCAGCATCGAACGCTTCAACTCGCGGCGCTACGACCGGGCCCACGGCAACCCCGACTTCCTGCCCGTGGATAACTGCCTGCAGAGTGTGCTGGGCCAGCGTGTGGAGCTGCCCGAGGATTTCCAGGTCAACTACGACCTGTGGCTGGAGCGAGAGGTCTTCTCCCGGCCCATCTCCTGGGAGGAGCTGCTGCAGTGATGGACACAGGGAGGCAGGATGGGTTGCTTGGAGAGCTCGAGGCTGACGTGCTGCCATGGGGCAGGGGAGTGAGGTTTGGGGGGGGTCTGTGGGTGGCTGCAGTGTTGTGGTGGGCTTGGGAAGAGGATGGAGCTGGGGTGTCCTCACTGAGACCGCATCCTGCCCCTCTGCCTCCTCTCAGGCTCATCCCAAAGCTGAGGGTGCCCTGGGGATTTCCTGTTGGGTGGGGGATCTCTGCCCCCATGGATCCATGCCATGCTTGTGCCCCTCAGCCAAGAAGGGGGAGCAGGTGGCAGTGTGGGAGTGGGGTCCTTGAGTGGGACACCAGGCTGGCCCTGCCCAGCCTCTCTGGGGAGCTCGGGGGGCTAGGGGGACCTCCCCTCACCTCAGGAGGGGTGCAGGAGCTGTACATAAATTATATATATTTGGTGATACCTCTGCCCTGAGCGTGGCTGGGCTCTGTCCGTGTCCCTGTCCCTCCTGCCTGGAGCTGGGCTGGAATGAGTTCCTCATCCTGTGTCTGTGTCCCCTCTGATCCCTCAAATCCCAGGGGGTACATGGCCCCTCACCAGAAGGTTTAGTCTTGTCTTGCGCCCAGCTCTGTGTGTTTGGGGGGGCTGGTGGCCTGGGGTGAGTAGATTCTCACAGGTATTTCCTGTCCTATTCACTGAACCCTCCCCTAGGTCTCTCCTGGGATTTCTGACACCAGTCTGGTGTTACCACTGGGACTTTATTTTCTCCCTGCTCCCATTGGAGGATCCTGTCTCCAAATTTTGCCAGAGCTCAGCCTTGCACATTGCTTGGCCTCAGTTTCCCTGGCAGAGGGGCAGCAGTAGCCCTGGGGGATGGAATCCTGGGGGATTCACCCTGATTGAGGCAGGGATTTGCAGAGATGGTTGTGGGAAGAGGGAGCCTGGGACAGCCCTGAATCCACCCCATCACCTGCTGGGATTCTGAGCCTGTGGAGCTCCAGGAGTGAATCCAGCTGTGGGGATGCTCAAAGCTGTTGGAAGCAGCAAAGAGCCTTATGAGACATCAGAGAAGTCCTGTGGGCTCAGCATTGATGGTAACATGCCCTTAATGAGTGCCTGGAGCTGTCCCCACCCTGACCTCGTCCCCCTGTGGCAGAGCCAGAGTCTGGATGTGCCTCCTGGAGGGCTGGATGTGCCCCCAGGGTCCTGCCAGGGCTGCACCCACCCCTGGCACCCACCTCCAGCACCATCCTCCCCTCCAAACCCCATTCCCAGTGCCAGAACAGGCCTGAGGATCCTGTTGGGAGTTTTCATTCCTAGATCCCCTGGCTTTATAGGGCTGCTGGAGCCATAAACTTATGAAAAATGTGGTTTATTGTTTAGAAATGAATAACAAAGTCCCCACTGGTGGGAGGGGGTGGGAGGTGTCCTGGGTGGGGGTGGCCAGTCCTGGGCTGCCTCCTGTGGCCCCCAGTGTGGCGAGGCTGTGCCCAGGCTGCCAGGGCTTGGCTGAAAACCTTGGGGTTTGGCCCAGATGGGGCTGGAACAGCAGGTTTGGTGCCTCCCCGAGGGGAGCCAGGTGCCCCATGGGGGTGTCCCCCCAGCAGGATGTGGGAGCTGGGGCAGGGGGGCATTGAAGATTTTTCAGGGAGGGGGTTTAGCCTGAGAGTATCTCTGGGGTTGTGCCAGCATCTCCTGGTGCTGGGGTGAGCGGGGTCATTCTTGGCTTCATTTGTTGATGTTTCCTTGCTGTGGGGGAGGTCACAGTGGGTGAAGGGGGGGGACAGGACACGCTGGCTCTTGGGGGACTCGAGGAGCCCCCTGGGAACCCCCAGAGCAGATGAACCACGTTGGGTACAATGAGATGCCCCCCTCCCCCAAGCCTGGCCTTGCAGGTACCACCAGTAACAGACAGAACCCTGCCCCAAACCGAGCAGTTGTGCCCCCAGCACCCCAGCTGGAGCACCTGGCAGGGTTCCCACCTGCTGGGATTCAAACACCTTCCTGAGGGGTACCAGGGTGACCCCCCCAGGGAAACAGCCTTTAATTTGGGATGCTTTTTCCTGGTAGCCCCCGCTTTACGGATTTATTGCCCATCCCCAGGGGCTCCGGGAGCTGTGGCAGGGCCTTATTTCCCCTCCAAGAGGGAGCAGAACGAGCTGCGATGGTCTGGAGGGGGATTTGGGGTTCCTTGGCCCTGCCCCCAGTAACCTCCGAGCACCAGCAGCTGTCCCAGTCTTCCCAGTACGGGACTGGGAAAGGAAGAGCCCAATTTCTGCCACTGCTGGTCACACTGGGCAGGGGCTGAGCGGCCAAATTTCAGCAGGGGAAGGGAGAATTGTCCCCAAAACTCCCCTGCCCTGGTGCTCCCCGGCCCCAAACGGGCACAGTCCCCTCCTCAGCCACAGCCACGGCCGGCAGTGCCCGGCTCGGGCGGGCTTTGGGAAACACACTAGAGGTTGGGGAACCCGCCGGGAATCTCCATCCAACCCCGGCCACTGAAGGTGCTGGGAGGGCTCAAGTATTTTGAGGAGCCATTTCTGAGGTCCCGAGCTGCCGGTGCCAGCCCTGCTGGGGCAGCCTGGGTTTGGGGGCTCCTCTTTTTCCTCCCCACATCCCCCCTTCGTCCCTCGCTGAGGAGGTGGAGGGGCAGCAACATCGCGGTGTGTGCGGGAAAGCTCGGGGTGTGCAGAGAGAGGGTGAAGGTGACCCCACTGCCTGACCCGGGGGTGGGGGATGTGCTCCGGGGGATGAGGGCTCCGTGTCCATCCCGCGGGGGGATCATGTGGCCCAATTCAGGAGGCTCCCAGCCTCCTCTTTGCTCTTCATCCTCAGTGGCATCAGCATGGGCGCCTTGTAGTCGTGCTGGGGGGGNGCAGGGGGGTATGGGGACATGCAGGGGGATGGGATGGTCTCGGGGGGCAGCAGTCCCGGGGGGCTCGCAGGGCTCGGCCACAGGTTGTTCTGCAGCTGAAATAACAAAACCCAAAAATGCCCAAAATGAGGGTGGGGACATCACGCTCCACTCAGTTTCCCCCCATTCTGCCTTAGATCCCACTCCCCCTCTTCAGGATTTCTCTTATCCCACCCATGATCCCTCTCACCCCGTTGGATTCCCCTCATCCCCCCTCAGATCCCACTCATCCTCCTTTCCGATCCCTCCCACCAACAGGGTGCAAAGGCAGCCGGTGCCTTTGCTCTATTTGCTGGCCTTGGGAGGGGGTTGAATCCTGGCTGAAATATTCCCCCCGGGAGAGCTTGGCTTCAGGGATGTGTGTGAAGCTGAGTTTTAAATTATTTTTATGTTTTTCAATATTGGTGGGGGGAAGCACAGATGGATGACAGAGAACTAAAGGGGGTCTTCAGGAGGAATACCCCAAAACCTGCCCAGAGGGCGTGTTCCCATGGGAAATGGAGTGGGACATAAAACAGCATCTTCCTGCGTGTGGCAAAATGTGATCCTCCCTCCTTTCTGTCCCGGACACACTTTTCCTAAGGGTGGGTGAAACTGTGGGGGAGAAGGGGCAGGAATGGGGGATGTGGGGGAGAAGGAGAAGGAATGGGGGATGTGAGGGAGAAGGAGAAGGAGAAGAAATGGGGGATGTGAGGCACCCGCAGGTGTGGTGGGACGGGACCCCTCCCCTGGGAGTGGGGGGACGCAGGGCTGCAGCAGCTCCCGCGCCGTCTCTCACCTCCTGGATTTTCCCGTAACGTTCCCGTTTCCGCCACTTGGCCCGGCGGTTCTGGAACCAAACCTGGGGGATGGAGGAGGGGACTCAGCTGCGGGAACCCTTTCCCTGCTCGCTGCAGCCTCCTGCGAGGTCAGCGCTCCTCCCCAGCAGGAAAAGGGGCCGGACACGGTGTCCCAGCGTTCCGGAGAGCCGGGGCCGAGCAAAGGAAGCGCTGGAGCTCTGGCCTTTACCGACTGCAGCAGGAATATCTTGTCCCGCACCAAAAATGATCCGTCCTGCTCCGTGCATGATCATTACCCCGCCCTGGTGCTTCTGGGATTAGTTTATCCCAGATTTTGCTGCAGAATGAGGATTTTTGGGTGCTGATGTCCCGTCTGCATGTCCCCTCCGGGCTGGGGTGGGAACATCTCCAGCAGCACCTCCCGGAGAGGAGGATGCACTACCGGGATACTCGGCTTGAGGCTCTCGTGGCTCCAGGTGGTTTCATCTCAGTCCACCCCAAACCGGGTGGAGATTCCGATGGGCACAGTGGGTGCAGCTCCCGGGACACTTTCCCTGCCTGTGCCTTGTCCCCATTTCTGCTCCTGGGGATGGCAGCTCCCAGCAGGCACGCTACGCTCACTTCCTTACCCTCCACCTTCCCTTCCTCCCTGCTGGGAGCACCCTTCAGCTCCCTCTTCCCACTTGCAGCCTCAAACCGCATGGAGACGCCTCTGGAAGCAGCTCCCTGCAAGCACGGTGCCGGTGGAGCCGGGCAGTGAGGGTCGCTCTCATCCTGCCCCACGTCCCAGGATGTGCCACCCCAGCCCCAGCTGTGCTGAGCTCCCGGGGATTCCTCTCCTGAGCCGGCAGCGGCAGGAGCTGAGCTGGGGAGGGTGGCTGGGAATGATGGATGCATGAGGGGATCACGATTAGGGCATTCTGAGGGGGTTGATTGGCACTGACCTCACAAATTTTGGCTCTTTCCACCCTTTGGGTGCTTATCCAGCAGGGGAATGCTGAGGGTTCAGAGGTCACCGACCCCCACACTACAGCAGTGGGTGCAGCGGGTGCATGGCCTGAGATTTTCCATCTGGGATTTAGCATATTCATGGAAAAACCAGCATCTAGCTCAGCATCACCTTGCAGACAGGGGAACCCCTCTCCTGGCAGCCCCCAGGGTGTCCCTGCCCATCCCTCAGTGCCCATACCTGCACCCTGGCTTCGGTCAGGTCTGTGCGCAGTGCCAGCTGCTCCCGGGCGTAGACGTCGGGATAATGCGTCCTCTGGAAAACCTTCTCCAGCTCCTCCAGCTGGAATGTGCTGAACGTGGTCCTGTTCCTCCGCTTCTTGCTCTTGCTCTTGCCCAGGGGCTCGGGGAGCTCGGGGAGCCCGTGGTCCCTGAGGCTGCCCAGGGGCGCTGCCAGTGGGCACCCCAAGTCCTCCGGGGCTTCTGGGGGCACCCTGCAGGCTGCGGGAATTGCCTGGAACCCACCTCTGCAGCCCTTCTCACCTGGGGGGGAGGCACAGGAGCAGGGGGTGTCAACAGTGCCAAGGAAGCCCAGAACTGTCCATGCCACAGCCCTGGCATCGCATCCCATCACATCCCTCATCCCATTATCCCATCCCATTATCCCATCCCATCCCAGGGAATGTCGAGCTACTGCCCCAGCAGACATGGACACGCAGCAGAGCAAATCTGTCTGTGAGGAGGGAAAAATCCGTGCTCACTGCAGGAGCTGTGGGTAGGAAAAGCTCCTGGAGGGTGGGGAAAGCCTGGCTGGAGCAGTGGGGGCTCAGGGTCCCCTGATCACTGGGATGCTGTGACTGGATGAGAGGAGGTGGGCACGGGGTTTTCTTGCAGACAGTTTTGCTCCACTCTCATCCCTCTCCTCCCACTCCCTTCCCACACAGGCTGGAGCCTCTGCCCGGCTCAGAGCCCAGAACAGCCACATGGCCACCAATGACCCCAAACCCACCCCAGCTCTGGGCCGTGCCCAGTCCCCTGTGCCCCAGATAGTTCAGGGGAGCTCTGTGCCCCTGAGCCAGAACTTCCCTGGAGCTGCAACTCCCAGGAAAACACTTGGAAAGGAGTAAAAAATACCACTCCGCTTTTTTTTTTTTTTGCTGAAGAACTCCCTTTCCTCACCCTCCTCTGAGACCAGAGCAAGAAACCTGGGGATTTCCCCCTTCCCTTTGATGCTGCTGCATCCCTGGGGTGGATAATGGAATGGGATCAAGGAGGAAAATCCCTGCCACACATTTTGGGGGCCACCCATGCACCCCCAGGAGCGTTGTTTGTCCCTACATGGGGCAAACACGGAGCTCGGCAGCTCCAAACGATTCCGGGCACTGTTGGGACCCCGATAGGCTGAGCCAGGGAAAGGAGAAGTGAGCGGGGAAGTAGCAGATGGCGAGGGGTGCCTTGGGGTCCCCTGTCTGCTGAGGGCACACAGAGGTGTCACCTGGGAAGGGACAACCTAAAAATGCTGGGTTTGCCCTGATGCCAGCCCAGTCAGCAGCTGCAGAGATTTGGGGTTTCTGCAGGTGGGGACCGCTGGCTCCCTCGGAGGGGCTGCGGCCAGGAGGGGGGAAATGGCTCCTTTGGGATGGATCCTCCTTCCCAGCCCGTTAACCACCACATCCCAACCGTGGGGAAATGGGGTCCCCATCCCTGTAGACCCACTCGTGGTTCTGAACCCCCCCAAACCACCTCCTTCCCCGGCCTTTTCCGGCCTTTCGGTTTTGATTTTTGGTTGTTTTCTAATTAAAGCAATTTGGGGGCTATGGAGACTCCAAGCCCAGATGCAGCTGCTTTGAGTTAATGAGAAATTGTAATTTGGGGGGATTGCTCCTCGTCCCTTTCAGTGCCGACCTGGCTGGTCATGGACAATGGCAAAGGAATGAGGCCAAATTGCTGTTTCCTCCCTGCTTTGGCCTCCAAAGGGCTCAGCTGCTGGGCCAGAGAGTTTTAATGATTCAAAACCAAATCTCACCAAAGAGCAAACCCAAATATAACTGAAATTAAGGGGAAAAAATGACCAAAATAAAATCCTGCTGCATAAAGCCCCGAGTTTGGGTTTTTTCCCCTCTTTTTTCAAAGGCAACTCGGCGCATTTTGGGTTTCGGCGTTGGAGACAAATAAATAAATAGCCAGAAAGAAGGAGAAGGCAGGAAGGAGCGGGATACAGGCACGTAGCTAAATAAACACAGCGGCACCGGGGGACAAAGGGAAGATATAGATATTTTTCTCCCACTCCTTCCTAAACTGACACCCCCTGAAAGATTTGGCGGCGCTGGGGAAAGCGGCAGCTGGGAAACAGCTGTACAATTCCTGGGATCATGGGGAGGGGAAGGAACTCGAAGAATCATTAGTGAAGGGATGGGGGCATGGAAAGGGCTCCCAGGAACCGGGGGAAGCACCCGTGGAATGGCAGCATCCCCCCGCCGCAGCTGGAGCAGGTAAGCGCCGCGGCGGGGACCCTCCCGGTGCTCCCGGCAGTTCCCGGGGCTTTTTCTACCTGTTCCCCGAGGCGGCTTTACCAGGTCCCACCTGGTTCCCGTTGCCCCTGCGGCGCTGCCTTTTGCTTCTGGTATGAAAGCAGAAGCGGGGGATTGCAATTAAAGCGAAAGTGGGAGTCCCAGAGGAGCCCCCGACGGGCCCGGCTGGGAAAGCGCGAAGCAAAGGCGGGAGAACCCCGGGAACGACCGGGTCCCGGCCGAGCCTGGAGACGTGCGCGGAGCCCCGGGACATCCGTGCCAAGGGGAACCGGGTGCTCTGGAGCTCCGGACATGGAGACCCGGAGAGCCGGGAGCGCCGGAGCCCGGAGTCGGGTACTGGGGAACGAAAGCGCTATTGCCCCGGAGCGAGGCACCGAGGAGCCCCAGGGAACCGGGAGCGCTGGAGCTCCGGAGCCGGGCACCGGGGAGCGGGGTGCGCTGCCAGCCCCACAGAGCGGCCTCCCCTGATCCCGGAGCCCCGGGCCGGCCGTGCGGCCGCACCGCGGTTGCTGCCGCCGGCCCTGCCCGATGGGGTCCGGGGAGCGGAGTCGGCGGCCGGACGCGACTTTCCGGCCTCCTGCGGGGAGCGCGGCCGTTCTCCATCCCCGGTAACGGGGATCGGCCGCTCCCCACCCCGGGCCGGTCCCCGCCGTCGCGGCAGCGAGGCCGAGTCTCTCCCGCCGCCTTTTCTCCCTCTTCCCCTCTTGTTTCTGGAGAAGGGGAATTAGCGTGGAGACCCCGGTCTCTGTCGCGACACAATCCCAGCTGCCGACACTCGGCAGCGCCGCTCCGGCTCCCGTCGGGGGACGCCCCGGTGGTCCCCGACGGGGCCGTATCGCGACATTAGCCGCTTCGGAGAAGNGCGAAATTAGCCGCTGCGGAGAAGCCGAGGAGAGCGTGTCGGCGAAATGACGCTCTTGGGGTTGTCAGGGCTCGGGCTCCCGGCAGAGCCCGAGGCCCCGGGCTGGGGGCAGAGAGGGAGGAAGAGAAGCAG
>VWYI01048704.1:138459-191096 GCA_013399455.1 Anthoscopus minutus
AAGATGGGGAGGGAGGGATCGGCCCGCAGCCCCCCCAGCCCCCCCAGGCCACAGCCAGTCACGTGCGTCCTCCCAGCGCTTCGTTAACCCTCTAATCCCAAATCCTCCCCCCGCCGGGGACACTTTCCCGAGTGGGTCAGAGCCCTTCGTCCTCAAGGCAGGGGCAGCCGGGGGAGCCGTGCTCCCCTCTCCCCGCGCTCCCGGTGTCTCCCAGCCACAGGAAATGCCCAGGGCACTTCTTTGATTTCAAACTTCATCCCTCACTGCTGGTAGCGGCAAGAAATACCAGGCCGGGGAGAAACTTCCATTTTCCTGGCACTCTCTGGGTTTATCTTCCCCTTTGTAAGCTCCACAGGGTCCATCTGCAGCCTTCCCCTCCCCAGAGCCCGCTGAGGCCTGGGACAAGTTGGTTCAGGGATGATCGTGACCCTGGTACAAGGGATGCAGGGATGATGGGATCCAGGATCCCACAGCGTCCCTGGAGCAGGCGCTGCTGGGGGTGGTTTTTGCTCCCAGCACCAAGGGGATCGTGTCCTGCTCCCCGTGTGTCCCTGCTGATGCTTCCACATCCCAGGATTTGGTTCCCCTCATCCCAGCATCCTGAGTCTGGTTTTGCCATCAGGCACTAATGTGGAACAGAGTGGATCAGAGCTTGCCTGGGCTTCTTTACTCCCCATTTTTGTCCTGCATTTTGCTCCTCTGCTTCCCAGGGCTGGTGGTTTGGCTTGGCTGGAGGGAGGATACAGCTTTGGGGGTGTTTGTGTGCAAAATGAGGGGAAGATGTGGAATTCAAAGGCTTGGAGAAGGAACTAAATCAAGGGCCTGGAGCACTAAGTGGAAATCTGGGCTGAGAAGTTTTACCCCTCCATTTGCTGTTTTATCTTGTGCACAACACTTTGAGTTCATTTTTGGGCATCACTCCTTGCTCCAGGTCTATGAAAAAAAATAACCTGCAGGTGTGGGGGTTGTAGGGAGGGGATGAGCTGCATGTGAGCAGCAAAAAGGTGGAGAGGAGCCTGGCAGATTCCAGATGTCTGATGTTAGACAGAGGAACAAGGGGATAACACCGACTATAAATAACATTATTGCTTTTATTGGTGGTGCCGGGGCAGGACTTTGTTATCCAGGCACAGTGAAAATCTGGAATCACAAGAAAATCCCATTTCAAAGAGTTTGTGATATAAATATGTCACCTCTGTGTCTTGGCAGGGATTGAGGATTAATGTGCTGTTTGGCCATTGGAAAAACTGTTGTTACTGCAGGAGTGATGGATTTGTGGTGTAAATCACAGCTGGATTTTCCAGCCACTACTCAGGAAAACTGCGAGAAAATGCTGGGTTGTGATCCTGGGCTCAAAATTATTCTTTCAGAATCCTGTGGAGGGCTGGCTCTGCCCAGAGTAGTCTCTGCCCCCTCCTTGCCCACCCTTTTAATGCCCACAATGCTCCCTGTGCATCCCCCAGCTTTCCCTGATTCTTTCCCTTTGCAGCAGCTGGAACTGCTGGGATTTTCCCTGTTCGACTGTCCACAGCTCCCAGGGTGCTGTAAATTATGGCTGAATAGGGACTGGGAGGCCTCTGGCTCACAACAGGTCATTAAATATTATTAAACATAACATAACTCCTGGAAAGGCTTATTAGTTTTCAGGTTGCTCTCCCAGTTTTACTGCTGGCATTTAAAGGAATTTAATAGAAGAGGGATCAGTCTACCCACGTGTGCCAGGATACACAGGCTGGTTCAGGATGAGCTGGCTTTCCAGGCTGGAGAGATTGCTGGGACCCTCCTGGGCAAGTGGAGATGTCTTGGGCAGGTGGAATTTGGGGTGTTTGGAGCTAAAGGCAGCACGAGGTTTGTGAGATTTTGGGGAATTTGTGCTATGGGCACACAACACTTCCAGTGGGCAGGGATGAGGATCCCCCAGGATCTCCTTCTGAACCTGCAACCAGCCCTCTGCCCCGTTCTTTCCTGTGTGTAGAGCCAGAGCAGGGTGCCTCATTCTCCTGCATTTGGGAATGTATGTGTTGGGTGCTTTGGGACCAGGGAAAAGGCTGAAAAGTGGCTGCCCCTTCCTGGGGCACCACGGGTGGGTGCCAGTGTGGGACAGACTGGAGTGGGGAAGTCCCTGTGGTGCTCCTGACACTCTCTGGGAGTTCATTTTTCCATGGATCAGCTTATTTTTGGGCAAAGAATGATCCTGCTGACTTGAAAACCTTCCAGGAGAAACTTTGCACCACGTCAGTGTCTGACTCCATCTCCGCAAGGGGAAGAGCTGCTCCGGGATTGCAATGACCTTTTGTGGCCCAATTTTAACTGGATCTTCCACCAAATGAGCCTCACCAGAGAGCCACTAAGAGTGGCAGGAGGATTCTGGTGGGATCCTCTGTGGGAAAAGACTGGGCTGGCTTTGTCTCTTGCTTGCTGGGAGGATTTTCTCCTTCCTCTTCGCATCCCATTTGCTTTCCCGTCTGTCTTCAGCCATCCCAGAGAGCTGCCTCTCCTCCCCTGGGACCATGGGATGTCACAGAAGAGCTCTGCAGGGAGCTCTGTGGTTTGTAGGAACATCCCTTCACAGCCAAGACTTCGCAGCCTTACCCAGAGCCTTGGGAATGCTGGTGGGGGATGGAGCAGTGCCTGGAGCACAGGGAATGCCCTTCTCCTTCCCCAAGGTCGCACTTTCCCTCTCAGCCTGAGGGTCAGGCAGCGTAGATGAGGACCAGCAGCCCACATCCAGGTCCAGCTTTTCCTCGAGTGACAGTTGGGTTTTTATTATTTTGGCAATTATTTTATAATTTTATAAAATATTATAAAATTATTTTGGGAAGAAAGCCGATTCCTGGGAGCCTGTGGAGGAAAAGCTGCGGATTCCTCTGGAGAGCAGCTCAGCAGCTCAGCTCAGCATGGCTGTGGCACAGGAGCTCCAGGGTCATGGCAGAAGGGACAGTTTGGGGACAAGTGTCCAAAGGGAGATCAGGCACTGCTGGCCCCTCCTGCCCGCAGCATTCCCGGCTCTGTTGGGTGTTTCCTGACCGAGCTTGGAGGATGATCTCCAGCTCTGCTGCTCCTCTCAATTCCAGGCAAAGAATTCCTGTTTCTTTTCAGCCTGGGGAAGCACCATGTGTGGGCAAAAGGGTCTGGAACAGCAAAACAAAGGCCATTCCCTCTGTCCTTTAAGGGATGGGCATTTTGGGGATGCTCATGGGGTCCTTCCCTTGCCTGAGGAGGATGTGGGATCCAGCCAGGATTCAATGGGCCATGCTCCCACTCTTCTGCTCTTGTTCCAAGCCTGGGGTGCTCCAGGACCTTGCCCTGCTTCCAAGGGGATCCACCCCCTGGGAGATCCATCCCCAGGGAGATCCATCCCCAGGGAGATCCATCCAAAGGGGATCCATCCAAAGGGGATCCACCCCCAGGGAGATCCATCCCCAGGGAGATCCATCCAAAGGGGATCCATCCCCAGGGAGATCCATCCAAAGGGGATCCATCCAAAGGGGATCCATCCCTAGGGGATCCATCCAAAGGAGATCCATCCCCAGGGAGATCCATCCCCAGGGAGATCCATCCCCAGGGAGATCCATCCCCAGGGGGATCCATCCAAAGGGGATCCATCCAAAGGGGATCCATCCCTAGGGGATCCATCCCCAGGGGGATCCATCCCTAGGGGATCCATCGCGGGGTTACCCCCCTGAGATCCTCGGCTTTGTCTGGGCACATCCTGGCCCCTCTGTGCCTCCGGGACACCCAGCCCCGCCCCAGGGAATCCCTGCCCGTCCTTAGCTTTGGTTTTCCTAAACCCGCAGTCTCATCCTCGGTCTTTGCCCATCCTCTCCACCTCCCAAATATCCCCAAACTCCTTCGATTCCTCGCGGAGCTTCATCCCGATCGCGCAGGATTTTGTTTGGGAATGTGCATTTTGGAAGCAGGAAAAATTACTTAAGTCCCCGGGGGAAATAAGAAAGTAATTTATATATATTTATATTTTCTAGAGAGAGAAATAAAATCCCTTGCTGGTCACAGCCGTGTTTTGTGTGAGGGAGTGGGAGCTGGAACCGGAAACCCTCGGGATCACAGAGCCGGGGCTGGATTTGTTGTTTTCCGAGGCTGAGGATGCAGGGAAGGATCCTGACTCCAGATCTCCCAAAAGCCGAAGTACAAACACAAATATTCACCCGCGTGCCCCTGGGACACACACGCGCTTTACAGGAATGTGAATAGATTTAGAGTTGTGATTTAGATAGAAATTAGATATTAATATTATTTTATAAAATGCGTTAATATATTAATATTAGCTATAAATTATATATTTGATATAGATCCATGTAGCTTGCATATTATTATACACACCATATATTAATATAAATATTCGGTTATGTTGAATTCATTATAAAATATTGATTATGTAACATTTTTATTTTATCTATTTTTAATAGATAAAATCTATTAAAATCTATTTTTAATGTATTTCTATCCCGGGAAACATTTAAGGCCGGGCTGGACAGGGCTTGGATCAGCCTGGGATAGTGAAAATTGTCCCTGCCATGGCAGAGGGTAGAGTGAAATGAGCTTTAAACCATTCCATAATTCTGTAATTCTGTAATTCTGTAATTCCATAGTAATACATGCATATTTATATAGAATAATACTTTAATATTAATTCAAATTAATACAAATATGAATTATACAAATATCCATAGTTATGATATATTCTGATGTATTTATAGTTATAATATATTCTGATTTATTCCCTAAGAAGTTAATCCTATGCGAATATATTTATAATTTTGCCCAAACCCAGTGTATTTCCATGTTAGTTCATGTTATCAGCACACAGACACTAAAATCATGGAATTTCGTGTCTGGATGACAGGAAGATGAGGATGAGCATGAGGAAATACATGCAAATAACTGCATAAATCCCTAAATCAGTACAAATACATTATGATTGTGCAGTTCATATGTACAAAGCATGTGGCTGCAGCAAGGAGGGATAACAGATGGACACTCAGCACTGGCAAGGAGGGAATTTTTCCAAGAAAACAGCCAATTTCTTAAAAATTCAATTTGTAGCATTTTTCCTTCGTTGTTTTTTGTGTTGTTGAAACCTCCATGTTCCTGTTTCCGTCCCGGTGCTGGCTCCGGAGCAGCATTTGGTGTCAATCCGTGCCGTAAATTAACAACGGCAACAACAATCGAGGAACCGAATCGCGTGAAAACGGCGGGGACGGGATCCACCCCGGCGGGAACGCCGACCTCGGCGCTTTCGTTTTCTGCTGCATTTCAAGGAGTTTCCCTTTGATTTTCAAGGAGTTCTCCTTTGCATTTCAAGGAGAAAGAAAAGAAAAATAAAAGAAAAGGCAATAAAAATTAACATTACTTTATCCCGATTCAAACAGGTATCAAAACAGTAATTTTTTTTTTTGCCGCCGCTGGATAAAATTCCAAGATTTTATAAATTAACGTAGTGGCCTTTCGAGGAGCTGCAGGACTAAATCAGTTTAAATCCCTTGGGCTGCTTTAAAAGAGGATCTGGCTCCCTCCTTGCATTCAGAGAATTCCACTCCTGTGTAATTTGGGCCCATAAACTGAATTTTACACCGAGGGGCAGAGGGGATTCCATGGACCCCTTCTCCCATCGGATCCACAGCATCATCCCGATGCTGTGCTGGATTTTTGCTTTAATAAGGAAAGATTTGTGCTTCATCCCTGTGGGGAATTTCCAGGTTTCTTTGGGAAGTACTTCAGGATGGCAGGTTCAAGCTTGTTTTCCTTCCAGCTGCTCCAAAAATATATATTATATCTAAAAAAAAAGGCTGGAAGTGAAGCCTGGAAGCAGCAGCGAGCTGAGCCGGCAGTGGGTGGGATTCAAGAGAGGCGCTGGACTGGAATAGTGTTTATGCATTTAATCCCAGTAAAAACTGTGGGACTGGGAGCAAAATGATTCTCCTGACTCCTAAAAACCCAATATTGCTTGGAAAATCAGGAAAACAGTTAGGGATTAAAGGGAAATTATTCCAGCTATGATTGAAGGGTATTTATTGCAATATTTGCTTTGCTGGGAAGTGGTAGGATTTGAAACCTTTTGAGTTTTTAATTTTGACCTGTTAAGAGTTGTAAATCTCAAATATTGATGTTAAATAAGTGAGGTCACTTTGGATTTAAGATCTACAGAACCAGGAAGAGGATCCAGCCCCTGGATTAACACGGCAGCTGGAGAAATGGGTGTAAATCAGAGTAATTTGGGTGCTATGTGGATTTATGCATCCTATAGGATGTACAGCAGCCTGGCTTGGGGGAATTAATTCCCAGGGAGTGGGGGGAAATTTATTCCCAAAGGAATAATTTATTAATTAAGAATAAATATATAATAAAATTAATTTATTCCCATGATTAGTGCAGGGCTGGGCTGAGCCTCTTCCTCTGGGCTCCATTATTCCCAGTTTCCATGTGATTACCCTGGGCAGAGTTTGAGTTTTATCTGGAAAATGGCTGGAAAATGGTGGAAATGGGGGGAAAAAAGCAAAAGGGAGGTGATGATTTGGAAGGGCTGGGGGAAATTTAGTTCCTGGCCGTGCAGTGTGAAAGGACTGAAACAACCCCGTGATCCCGGGAGGGATCGGGAATAAATCCGAGCCGTTCCAGAAATCAGCTTTGTGGGAGCAACCGCCCGTGGCTCCGGCTTCCCCTGCTCATTTGGGATCCGTGGAGCTGGGGGTTCAGCACCCCCTGATTCCCACCCATGCCCCATCCCTGGGGATGTTCCAGGGGGATTCCCCCACCCCGAGGGTTCATTTCCCCCCAGCTGTTCCTGTGCTGTGCCGGGCTCGCCGAATCGCTCCAGTGAGGGCCCCATCCCAATCCAGCTGCCACCAAGGAAAAACCCCCAAATCCCCTGAGATTTGCAAGCAGAGCTGGACAAAGCCCTTCCCCTCCCCAGGGGATTGATGGATTTATTCATCCCATTCCCTAATGAGCCACTTCCAGATCCCAGTAAATTATACGCACCGGGACGGATGAAATCTTGCTCCATAAATCAGATCTGAGGCTGACACGCTCTGCCTGCATCATTATCCTGGCAAGTTTCGAAGATCCCAGGTAATGCTGCCTCCTTTGCAAATCCCAATAAATCTGGGAGTAATCATTCCTGACAGAGAGGCAGCAAAAGCTCCGGAAAACATTTTCTTCCCTTAAAAATGTAAGTGGAAAATTTATTGCATGGAAAGAAAAAGTTTTCTCCGGGAAAGTCTGTAACAAACAGCAATGTGAGGAACTCCCCGGGGCCAAGCATGGGATGGCATCACCTTGGGATTCCTGGGATAAATTCGTAGCAGCTCCTAAAAATTAAGAAAGATTTTTTTCTTGGGGTGGAACAAGAGGGAAGAAATAAAGTCGAGTGTCTCCCAGTGTGTCCCGAAAGGACAGTGGAGCCAGCGCTCTGGAGTCTGCTGCCTTCTGGTTTGTGTTTAGCCTTTGGAGAAAAAAAAACCTCCCCCTCTGCACACCTCCTTTTTCCTAGAGGGAAGATTGATTTTATTAACCGGCCGACACCTGAAAGTAATCGGGATTTTTTTGGTGGCTGGTGGCGGGGGAAGGAGCGGTCCCGGGGCTCTGCGGGGGCAGAGCTGCCTTTTCCCACTGCTCTTGCTTCCATGCAGATGTGGAGTGGAGTGCACACGGATTCTCCATCATTTCAGGCTGGTTGGTGCTGGATGTGCCCTTATCCTCACAGTCCCATCATGGAGCTAACACCAGGGGACAAAACACTCCTCTTTTCAAGGGGAAACTGAGGCACGTAGCTGTGGCACGGATGTTAGGGATTGAAAATACCCCCCCTTGGCTGGTTTTTTGGTGGATTGGGAATGTTTGGCTGGCTTTAGCCCTGGAGGAAAGCAGAGAAGGGGAGGTTGACCCCAAGGAACCCCCTTCAAGCATCCCAGGGAGCATTTCCCCTCTTCCCATGTGCTTCCACTCCTCCCAGCTTTGCAGAGCATTCTGCTTTCCCCACAGGCACATCAGCAGCTCGTTTTTCCATAACGGGATTGTCCCCATCAGGGCTTGAAGGGATCAGGCTGGTGGTGATGTCTGTGCCTGTCAGGATGAATGAGAGGTGACAGCGCCGAGAGCACCACGGGAGCTGTGCAGAAACCAGATCGGCTGCCAGGGCTTCTTCCTTCCCCCCCAGTTTCATCTGCCCTGGATCCCAGTGTGGCTCTGTCGAGGAGGGTGAGGACAGGGAAGAGCAGGAAGGAGCAGGGAAAGGGGAAACTGAAGTGTCCAACAACTCAGAGTGCTGCATGGATGGATGGATGGATGGATGGATGGATGATGGATGGATGATGGATGGATGGATGGATGGATGGATGGATGGATGGATGGATGATGGATGGATGGATGGATGATGGATGGATGGAGGATGGATGGATGGATGGATGGATGGATGGATGATGGATGGATGGATGATGGATGGATGATGGATGGATGGATGGATGGATGATGGATGGATGGATGGATGGATGGATGGATGGATGGTGGATGGAAAGAGGGAGATGAACACTGTGAACAAAATATGGTTGGGCAAACCATTCAGCTTTGCTGGGCTGGAGGATGCTTCTGCTCCGAGTTATTTGGGATTAAGGCCAGGGTGGTCCCATGGGACACACATTGTGTGAAGAACTTGTCCCTCAGGACTGGCCACGCTCAGGAGGCCTTGGTCCTGAAAGCAAACACTGCTTTTGGCCTTCTCAGGGGAAACTGTGCCCAGCCAGCTCTATGCTCCTGCAGAGCCCTGCAGGAGTCCCCAGATCCTGCAGGGATCCTCATCCATGCCAATGGACGAGCCAAACCAAACCCAGCAGGGCTGGGAGAGACATTGAGCAGGTCCAGAGAGCTGAGTGGCCACTCCTGGGGACAGCTCCGTGACTGCGGTGGCCAAATTCACGCTGGGCCATGGTGTCCCCAAAGCGCTGTGTCCCACCCTCCCCGTGGGCAGAGGGGTCTGTGGGGCCTGGCTGTGGGGACACAGGCAGAATTCCTGACTCCTGGCTTTCTCCACACCTTCTGCCATCGGCGCCTCGTCTCCGGATCCCCGGTGCCCCTGAGCTCTGTCCCCGGTGTGACCTCTCTGACCTGACCCCAAGGTTTCCTTCACTTCCTTCGTGCTCGGCCAAGGCTGATAAGGGGAAGCAGAAACAGCTTTGACCTTTCAACCACAAATCCCCCTGTGAGGAGCCCAAGCTGTTCCACATCTCAAAGGCTCCTTGATAGGAAACAAAAGCCCCGTGCTGCTGAACTTTTAAAGAATTTCACGCCCAAAAAAGTCTAAAGCACCCAAAAAAAAGGCCCCTCTGAGGAGCATGGGGTGGGTTTAACCCTGCTGGGGAGCAGAGCCAGCAGGTGTGATGTGTAAGAGGGGCCGTGGGCTGATCAGTTGTCTGGGGTGTTGGTCTTGTGCTTCCTTCCCTTTTATTTCCCATCTCTCCTTCCCTCTGAGCTGCTGTGCTCACCCCCAGACCTCACTGATGGGGTCAAAAGGGTTTTGGAATGCCTGGCACCTCTTTTGCTCTGCTCTGAGAGTGAGAGACCTCGATGATGCTGAGGCTTTTACCTCTGCCAGCGCCAGGCCTGGGGACAGACAGACCCCTCGGTGTCCCTGTGCAAGGCATGGGGTGCATCCAGGTGATCTTTAATGTCCCTTCTGACCCAAACCACTGTGTGATTCTGTAATTTCAGTGGATACACAACATGCCTATGGAAGCAAAGCTCCATCCTCCCTTTCTTTCCCATCCCAAAGCAGCACAGTCCAGCTCCAGGACATTCCCTGCTCCCTGCTCACACCCTCTGGGTCATGCTGTGGTGGCTGGAGGTGTTGGAGCTCCTTAATTGCTTTGAGCAAGCTAATTGGTAGAAACACAACAGCAGGAGATGTGGAGGCTCAGCAGAGGGATTGTGGTGGAGGAGAGCTGTGTGCCCTGAAGCTTTCCCCAAACACATCCCACTTGGTTTCCATGACTTGATGTTTTCCAGGGTGTTTATCAAGAACAACTCACGGGGCTGTTGCAGGTGATGGGAAGCTCGAATCCCGCAGGATCAGACCCTCAACACCAGCAGGTTCCCTATATTGCCTCTGTTACTAACTCAGTGTTTTCCCTGCTGTTGCTAACCCCATTAATGGGATCTGAGCTCGTTCAAAGCCTCTGGAGCAGCAGGGGGGAAAGCTCAGAGCAATCAGTGGAGGCCACCTCTGCCAAATTGCAGCAAGACTTGCCTTCCTCCTGCTGCCCAAACAGCCCACAGCATTTTCCCATTAAACCTCGGTGCCCAGAGTTATTGGGGAAGAAGAAAGAGCCAGGACCAGCCCTTCCTGCATGGAACCAGGGTGGAAACCTTCTGGGTCTGGGGGTAAGGACTCAGCAGCCAACCCTGCACTGGGGAGAGGATGCTCCTGGAGGGATCGCTCAGAGAACCCAAATCCCAGGATGTGAAGCCCATTGCAAAGTCATCAGCTCAGGTAATTTGGGGGGAAATGAGTGTTTTAGAGAGGAGGGTCTGGGAAAAAATTACGCTGTGGTCTGGGTACCACATTCCTCGGGGAAACAGGCAGAATGGGCCATTCTGGGTGAAAAGTGTTGATTTGTGACTTTTTTTTTGTTGTTGCTCTTTCTGAGCATCTTCAGTGGGGGTTCCCCACCCCAACTCGGCTTGCAGTACCCGAAAGCTGAAGGGAGGAGCTGGAACTGGGACCCGCGTGGTGGAGGGAGCTGAGGATGGAACCCCTGGTGCTGGGCACTTGGGAGGGACACAGGACTCTGGGCCTTGGGGGGATGCTGTGGGGTGGGAAGGCTCTGTGAGGAGGTGTTTTCATTGGGCAGAGGTTCTCAGAGCACAGACACTAAATTTTAGCCTTTAGGGAGCACCATATTTGGGTCTGGTGCTGCTAATCTGGGTACAGAGGTCCCAGCACATCCACTCCCAGGCTGATGGAATTACTCTGTGAGCAGGATCTGACCCGCACCAACAACCTTCCTTCCCTCCCAACAGCATCTCTGCCGGGTCCCCCATCCTCCCCTGCTCCTGAGGTTTTTTCCGGGCCCTCTTTTTGGGAGGACATTGCTTGGGGAAGAGGAAACAGAGTTCCCCCTGCTCCCGGGGTCACGTGTGACTGCCGGGATGGGGTTTAATGGGTCCCAGGCGCGGCTCCCGCTGCCCCTTCCCTTCAGCTCGTGGGGGGAAATAAATCCAATAACCTTGCCCCGGGCATGAGCCCAGCGAGGCTTTCCCCCCTCCCGCAGGAGGAGTCACGGCTGTTAGGGCAGCAGAACGTCCCTCTCTGTGCCCGGGCTCCCCGAGGAGCTGGGAAGGGTCACCCCGTCCTCTCAGCCACTGGAGCCACGCCTGAGGACCGGGAAGAGGATAAAGTTGCAGGAGGAAGGTTAATTGGCAGCAGGAGTGAGGAGGCTGCTGCAGCATCTTTGTTTCGCTCTCCATCCCTCCGGCACTGCCCGTCTGAGCAGCAGCGAGGTGCTGGGAGCGGATGCTCAGGAGGGGATTCTGGAGCATCCCCTGGGAATGCTTTCCTGAGGAGGAAGGTGCAGAGATGTCTCTGTGTCCCTCCAGCCCGCTGGAATTTCCTTAACTCCTTTAATCCAGAGGCTCTAGACCAGGATTCACTGGCCCTGGAGGCTGTCTGGCTGTCTGAGATCCATCCACTGGTGCCAGCAGGGCTGGCTCCCAGCCCAGCCAATTCCCTGGATTGGGGAATTCACTTTTTCCCATGAAAACAACCACTTCTGGGCAAGGGCACGGCAGCTCACCGCTGCTCAGGTTTTTCCTAGGAAGGAGCACGGGTCCTATCCAGCCCCAAAAGGGGGATTTGCCCTCCCTGAGTGGGAAAGAGATCATTTGCTCTAGCAAATGCTAGGAAGGAAAATTCGTCTGGGATCAGGTGCTGCTCTGAGATCCTTCATCCCCACCCTCCTTCCTGCTGGGACACCCCCACCTTGATGGGGCTCCAGGTGCTGCATCCCCTTTTTCCCATGGGGGGCCCCCATCCCAAAGCCTGGCTCTGCTGTTCACCAAACTTTGGCTTTGGGGTGGTGCATTTTCCCCAAGGCTTCTGCTGGCACCAAAGAAATGTGCCTGGAGGCAGGTTTATTTCTAATAAATATGGATCTATAAATAATAATATTATAATATAAATAATATTTTAATAAATATGGAGCAGATAGATCCGATGGGGAGCAGCTCTCTGTAGAGAAGCTGGGTCGGCTGGGGACACCCCAACAAAAGGGGCTCAGCCCCATCCTGAGGAGCTGCCACTCCTGGCTCCTGGAAAATTGCTGCTCCTCCTGTTGGTTCTTAGCTGAGAGCAGAGGTTGAGGGTAACAGGATATGGGATTGTGACTTTGGGGGTTCTTTCCTTGGATGCTCTTACTAACATCTTTCCTTCTGTGTCCTGTCATTGCAGGATGAGGATGAGGATGAGGATGAGGATGAGGATGAGGATGAGGATTTCTCCCTGCCATGGCTCCAAAGCCCAGCAGAGGCTCATGTTTTCCCCACTACCCTAATCCATGTACCAGTCCCAGGACCTGTGGGGTGATGGCAGAAGGTGGGAGGTGAGTGCTGAGCCCTCCCCAAACAAGAAATCCCTGGGTTAACCCCCAAAATTCCCCCCCAAATTTTTCTACCCAGGTAGGTGACCTCAGAGGGACCTGGGCTCTGTGACTGTCCTGGCAGCTGCTGATCCAACCTCTCAACCCCATCCTGGCTCCCAGGGCCTCCCATCAGCTCCAATTTCCTGCAGACCCCGCTGATAAGAGGCTGATCCTCAGCCATGGAAATCCGATGCCCCAGTGTCAGGGAACACAGGTCCTGGGGGACTGTGGAAATCCGGCTGAGAATGAGCAGATCTCGCTGCTTTCCCTCCTTCCCATTGCAAAAAATTCCCTTTGGAGGATGGATGGGGTTTTAGTGCCACTCACTGGGGTTGTCCTGGGCTTCATCCCCCTGATCTGTGCTGGCAGTGCTGGATTCTGTGGGTTAAAAGCTTCCAGGTGCAGCAGCACCCACTGAAGCACCCCAAAAATAACTGGGTGCTAATTGTGAATTAATGTCATCTCTCTTTTTTTAGCCTTCGCTGTGGTTGCTGAATCCCAGGGACTCGTGGATCCCACCTGCTGACTGGGAAGGTGTGAGTCAGGGCTGTTCCCCTCTCTCTGCTCTCTTCGTTTGGGGTCTGTCCTGGCCGTGCCCCAAAGAAGGACGTGAACCCCGAAATCTCTGTCCCAATCTGGGCTGGGGGCATGTGCTGGGCAGGTGTGGGTGCTGTGGGGTATGCCTGATGAAGGGACTGGTGGGATATTGGTTTTACTGGACTTGGAGGGGATGTCTCTTGTCACAGCAGCCCTGCAGCAATGCTCTCTGCCCAGCAAGGACCGGGGTAATTCCATTTTATTTATTGCCCTGTTTTCTCAGCCTGGGGTCCTCTGCCTGTGTTGTGTCATCCCTCTGCTCTGCTGGCCCTGGGGACTTTGTCCTCACAGCTAGTCTTGAATTTGGGGTGGATTTCTCCCTTTTCAGCTATCCCTGTGCATCCTGACCAGGAGTTTCAGTCTCAGCTGCACATCCCAGACCTGAGCACACCGGGGTGAAACCATCTCCCGGTTTTGCTGCCTCTTTCCCAAGCAGGAATTGATGCAGCTCCAGGACTGCTGGTCCTGGAGGGTGGAGGGAAGGTCCTGAGGCAGGAAAATCAGACATCCCTGAAAATCCACTCTGCTGTAGACAGTGCCATGCTTGGAGGTTTGTAAATCCAGAGCTAGTCCATGCCCAGAAATTACAGTAATTTAATGGAGCTAGTTTCTAGATTGGTTCATCCAGCCATCATTGTGCCAGCCGCTGCAACGATTGTCACAGAGGGATTTTCTTGGGGAATTCCTTATTTGGGAGTGCTGGAATCCCCTCCTCTGCTGCCGATCCGCGGGGGCAGCTGAACTGCCCTGGGTGGTTGTTCCCATGTGATTGTGCCCGGGTTAAAGAGCTGGGGTTTTTCCCAGAGGAACTCCAGGGTTTGTCTTGCCTCTCTCCTTTACAGCCTGGAGAACACGGGGTCCCCGCACTTGGCCCTGTCCCCATTCCGAGGGGAGAGCTGGGATCTGCACAGGGTCTGGAGGGTTATTTGCAGGGATGGAGGGGGGTGTTTGGGATCTGCATCACGCTGGTGCTGCTGCCCGACAGAGTCCGGACGTGGGCAGGGCACGTGAGTGCGGAACCGAGCGCGCTGCAGGAGAAATCCCGGCCGAGCAGCCAAGAACTTCAGCTCTTCCTCCCTAATAAAGTCTCAGCCAGAAAACGCGCTGTATCCCTGGCGGTGCCTCGGAGCTGGGATCGCACCAGGGATCCCCCCGGATCAGCCCTGGGGTGGGATGGCTGCGGGGTCTGCGCGGCGGCGGTGGGAGAGGCTCGGGGGGTCTCCCGAGGCTGCGGACGCCCCCCGAGATGCTCCAGTGCCATCTAGTGACAACGGGACAGGGGCGGCGGGCGGCACCGGCCCGGGTGGGCTCCGGCCCCGGCTGAGCCCCGCGGGCTCCTCCCGGCATGTGCAGCTCCCGGGGGCTGGAGCGCGGAGCGGAACGGCCTCTCCGCAGGAAAAGGGCTTTCTCCATCGCGGCTGATTCCTTCCCTGCAGGGACAGAGCGCGGCCCCAGCTCTGAGCGTCCAAACACAACCTGAACATCTCCAAACCGGGCTGTTAAATCTTGAAAACTGGGTTTTTTTATCAAAGGAACTGATGAGAACGAGATGTCTGTGCAGCTTTGGTTGTAGATATCCTATTTCCTCCAGCACCTCGGACATCCAGAGCATCCCTCCTCCTCTCTCCTTCATCAACACAGTTAAATTACTTAAAGTCTTTAACACAATTAATACATTACAATCCTAAACTGCGAGCAGCCGCCCAGCCCTGCGAGTTCTTCCAGCTGCCCATTAATGCCTCCCTCCGGGCGATTATAAAGCAGGAAAAGGCCACAAATCCCAGCCCTGCGCTGGAGGAAAAGGAAGGAGCAGGGCAGAGGAGTCGCGTGCATTAACATAACTCATCCACCGCAATCCCGGGTTGCTTGGAGGCTGCCTGAATCCCTGATTTTTCCTGGTAATGCGCCCGCCGCGGCTGTTAGCGCAGAGGTGTGTGTGAGGCTGGGGCGTTGCCCCCTTCCCCGTGTTTTGGAGGTGATTTGTTTTTCGCGCTGCCTCACCTCTCTGTTTTCCGTGGAAATCACCGCAGTCACGTGAGGATGATACTGATATGCCTCCGACCTGTAATTATCTTTGCATATGCTAATTGTGTAATTCGGAGACGCAATTACGGGGGGAAAGGAGTTGGGCAGGGGGGCTGGATCGCCGTCCCAGGCTGGCTCTTCCTGACATCCCTCACTGGGCCTGAGGAGAGTCAGGCTGAGGTGTCCTCTGCTTTTCCCATCACCTTTTCCCTCCTTTTAACGCTTGTCTGATCCTCTGGTTTTTTCCCGGCAGCAGTGGCTCCCTCGGGAATCCCAGGCTGTTCCCAGCCCCACGTGTGTCTGATCCCTCTCTTCCAGCAGGATTCCCTGTGCTGGGTCAGACACGTTTCCCATGAGCTCGTGTGTTTGTGGGGGGATGTCCCCAGCCTGATCCTGCTCCCCATGATCCACCTTGAATAAACCTTCCTGGGGTGCTGGGAAAGGGAGCGTGAAGTTCCAAGGGGAAGGGTGAGGCTGGGAGCAGGATTTGATCCAAAATTCAGGATCTGACTTCTTTCACCAAGGTGCTCCCAGCTGATTGTACTGAGCTGCTGGGGGAGTGATCTCTTTGGATGCGTTTTCCCAGTTTTGCCTGGGAATCCTTCAGGCAGGTTTTTATTGGTCTCTGCTGGCTCACCCCGAACACAGGACACTTAATTCACCTCCACACCCTCTTCACTGCCTTTGGGCTCTCACCTCCACTGATGCATGCAGGTCCATCCCCATCTTTTGGCTTTTCTGGGATCATTTTCCCCACTGGGATTAACAAGCAGCTCAGAGACTGAGCACTAACAGAGGCCCAGCCAGCTCCACACACCTGACACCCAGCACTGGGTGAGTGCAGCTCTCTGGAGCTTTGGATTTCAGCATCAGACTTCCCCAAGGAGGGAATTTAAACCCCAGGCACAGCACATTTGTTCTGATCCTGTTTGTAACTGCTCTGGTGAGGGATGTGCAGCTCTGCTGCTTGTCCGAACCCTGGGCTTCCCAACCGGATCCCTCCAGCCAACCTGCACCTCTGACCTGGGGAGAGCAGCTGCCTTTTCCCCTCTGAATCCCCAAACCAGAAGTTTTGCAGGATACAAGGTGTCGCCTGTGATAGGGCAGCTCAGTATTCCCAGTGTGGAGCACGGGAATCCCCTGTGGGGCCACCCTACAAACCCCCACGGGTGCCAGGAGCTTTTCCTGCCTCTGCATTTTCCTCCTGGGCCCATGCCTGCTGCGTGCAGCAATTAACAGGCCCTGGTTAATGGGCTCTGCAGTGGAGGTTGGCAGCTCCAGCCCAGAAAGAGTTGGGGGTCCTTGGGGAGCCTGAGGACTCCCTGGGCAGCCCCAAATCAGCCCCAGCCCCTGCGAGAGTGGATGTTCCATGGTGTGAGCCCACCCAAGCTGAGGAGCCAACTTTTGCACGAGTGGTGAAGGAATAATGAACAGCTTGGGCTCCCCCAACCCCAGCTGGGGATAAAAGGGCTGTTATTATTATTATTATTATTATTGTTTGTGTTGTGGTAGGACACAAACACCTCATGGGCTGCAGTCCTTGTGGTGGGGGGGACCCCCAAACCCACCCAGACTGGTGCAGCCTGGCAGGAGTGGTGCTAGTCCCCCAGTTCCTGATCCAGTGGGAGATCTCACACTCAGGAGGGTGCTCAAATTTTTATTTTATATTTTGATTTTTATTCCTGCTCCTGCCCACTGGCAAAGGTGATTTTGGGGTGTGAGGAAAGCAATGCTGCAGGAATGGGGACCCTGGGTGAGGGTTTTGGGGGGTCACAGGTGAGAGGGCAGCAATGGGAGGCACAAGGGAGCTGTTGGGGCTGCCGATGGATCAGAAGAAGCTGCTGGAGGATGCAGAGGAGTATTTATAGCCTGGAGCAGAGCTCAGCAGCCCCAGGTGCATGTCAAGCACTCGAATTGAGGCATCCTTAAAAAGCTGTGAGAGATTTGGCATCTGCCTGGTTATGTGAAGTCTCTGCAGCTGCTCCGAGCAGCTTTTCCTTCCCCTGCTCCAGCGTGGCTCTGCCGGAATCAGTTGCCGGAGATTCCCCGGCTCCGGGGGTGGTTTGGTGCTGGAGCCATCCCTGGCAGGCGCCGCTCTCCCGCCGGGGCTTCTCGGGCTGGGGCTCATCCTGCCCCATTCCCGGGTGTTCCCTGTGGCCCAGGCTGGTGCTGGGGACCGGTTCCCCTCAGCGGCAGCTCCTGCAGAAGAGCCGAGGCAGCGGAGCTGAAGCGAGCCCGAGCAATTAAAAGCACCCACAGCAGATGGTCGGTGCCGTCTGTCTCCCCGCCACCGCCTCCTCGCTCTTCCTCTCCTCATTCTCTCTCCCGACTCCTCTTATTCTTCCCTGTTGCTGATTTATCCCCCCCGGAACTTCCCAGCCACATTCTCCCGCACCCCCGGCCTCTATTTCCACCCGTGCACGGTGCAAAGCCAAAGCTTCAGCGGCTGAGGAATTGAGACAAGGACACGGCTCCATACGAGGGGAAACTGAGGCACGCAGGAGGCCGGGACCTTCCGACCTTCCTCTCCCAGCTGCGGAGACGCTGCCGCGGGTTTTGTGCCGTCGGCTCCAGCTTTGAGCAGCTTTCTGATGGAGCTGTAAGTTCTAGGTACCGAAGAGAAGAGAAGGTTAAAACATCCATAAAACGGCCTGGGTTTATCCCGGCTCCCTCTTCACTCACAGCCCGCCTCCCCAGACCCTGCACCGTACGCAGCCCTAGGGGTTAAATTTGCAGGTGGCGCAGCCAAAACGGAGCCCCGGGTCTCTGCAAAGGCCACGGGCTTTGCAATCCCCGCTCCCAAACACGAACTTGCCCCGCTCTGCCCGGGGACCCCCGCGCGGCCGCATTCCTCCGCGGTCCTTTCTCAGCGGCGGTGGCCGCGTCACGGAGCCGAGGTCGAGCCCTGCCGCGGGGACTCTCCCGGCCTCAGAAAGCTGCATTGTTTTTTCGGGGGGTTGATGTCTCCCGTTGTTTGTCTCTTCGCCTCCTCCGGGGTCTCTTTGGCGGTGCCAGTTTTGCTGGATGCCCGAAGCTCCTCCCGGGTGGCAGCGGTTGATGCCGACACGGACAATGGAGCTGCTGTCTTGGCAGCGGCTCCCCGCGCCCCGGGCCGCGGGGATGCTGCGGATGAAGGGATGGGGACGGGCAGGCGGACGCTGTTTGGATGGTTTCCCACTAAAGGCTGCTCTGGATGGGTGTTTCCACTGGAAGATGCCCCGGAGGCGTTTTGAGGTGCCGGAAGATGCCCTAAGGGAGGGGGTGGAAGGGTGTTCCAGCAGGGATTCTGAAGCTCAAAGGCCTCTTGGATAGGGAGTAAAGTCCCGTTTGCTGAGGCTCTGAGTAAATCCTTCCCCGATCCCATCAAGCGTTGCTTGATCTCAGGGCTGGCTCCAGCTTCTCTGTCTCCCGGGGGTGCCGGAGCCTCAGGGGAAGGGATGAGGCACGGCAGAGGAATCTCCACTTGGAGCCAGCTCAGAAAGCTCTGGAAAGTGGCAGAAAGGAGGAGAGACCAGAAACAAGGCAGGATGGAGCAGGTACAACCAGACCCCAAATCACAGCCAGCCTTGCTTTTCCCGGTTGACTTGGGAGCATCTCCTGTCACATCTCCCCTCAGATGAGCCACCTCCTGCTGTCACCCCCGGCCAAGTAAGAAGCCTCAGGGATGAAAATCCCTCTCTCAGCTCCTTGCAAAGCTGCAGGAAATCTCGCCTGGCCTGAAAAACCCCCTGTCCTGACATCTTGCAAAGCCGCAGGATGCTCAAGGCACAATCCCGCGTCCCTGGTGCGGGCGTTGGGGCAGCGCGGCTCAGCGGGACACAGAGCTCAGCCCAGGAGATGCTGCTCAGGCAGGAACTTTGCTTCCCAAAGCTCTCCCGAGCCTGATTCCTTCTCCTGGTCCTGTTGTAGTCGGGCTGGGGCTGTGCGCTGGGTGGGAGAGGAGAATCAGCCGCGGGGCTGATGAGCGGAGATGGCTCGGCCGGTGCCAGCCGTGGTGGGGAGCCTCTCTTCCCGCTGCATGGGAGCACAGAGGGGAGGGAGAGAACGGATGGCATCCAGGCTCTTCTCTCCAGCAGCGTTACACATTCCTTGGGGCGTTTTCTGTCTTTAAAGCTCGTTGAGGACCTTGGAGGCTTGAGGGACACCAAGGAGGGAGGGGAGGGCAAGGCAACTCGTCACAAGCTGCCTGTCTTCACGTGGATGATCGTTTCCAGCCGAATTGCTGCTTGGTTTTAGGATTTATTGGTTTTCTTTTTAATTATCAGCTGCTTTAGTCCTCCCAGTGACCTCTTCCAGCCTGAGCCCTCCCGGGCTTTGCCCCTGTGCCTGTACAGCTGGAGTGGGGGCTGGACCACAGACTGAGACCGGCTGTGGAAATGCCTGGCTAGGTGACAGCCAGAGGATCCAAACAGGAAAACCTGGGCTGTGCCCAGGGTTCAGGGCCAGGAAACACTCCCTTGGCCTGATGTTTTGGGTTTATTTTGGACCAGGGGTGCTCTCAGGGCACTGAAGGGTGGGTTTGTGCCACGTGGGAGTTCCTGGCCATTCCTACAGCATCTGCTGGCTTTGGGGACATCCGAGGAAGGACAAAGAGCACATGTGTGCCTGGTGTTGTCTGAGATCCAGCGGGATGTGCCGAGACAGAGCCGCAGGTGAGAATTCCCAGGAGGAGGGAAAGCCGGGCTGGATCACTGCCCTCTGCTGCTCTCCATCAGTCATGGCTCGGCCCAAATTGCTGGCTCAGAGGCGGGGGGAGGCTCGGGTGAAGGTCCCTGGGAGAACGGTGGGTGTTTCTGCGGTGAGCCATGTGAGCTCCAAGCTCAGTTTGTGCTGGGCTGCAGCACTGCCAAGCCCTGCCCAGCCACCAGAACCAGCACAGTGCCCGTGCTGCTCTGTCCCTGCCCAGGTCCTTTGCCTCAGGTGGCTGGAGGAGCTCCAGACTAGGATGTGGGGGATTTGGAGGCTTGATGCTGGTTTGGGGCAGGATGCAGCACTCCATTTGACCCAGGAGTGCAGCTGGGATGGGACAAGGTCCGGTTTGATGGGGCTTTTCGAGGTGGTCTGTTGGAACACAGGAAAGATTTTTCATTTGTGCCAAGCTCCAAAAAGAAGAAGGGAGCAGGATGAACCCAGCATCCTGCATGGATCCATCCCTGTTTCCTTGCTACCCACACCCACCCTGTGGGGCCGATGGACCAGTCCAGGCCAGTCTGATTCCTGGGTGAGCTGGGCATCTCCCACCTGAGGTTTCCCCCACCTTTTCCTTGTTCTCTCAAAGAGGATCATTAATAAATATCAGCTCCCTGCTCCTCAGCTCCACTCAGCTGCTCAGGGGTGACCTGGCTATGGGGCGGCAATGCTGCAGGGAATGGGGAAAATCCAGGCCAGGGTAGCTCTGTGCCTGGTGGGGAGAAGCTGAAAGGGAGATTTGGGAATGGTTTTGCCTGGAAACTTATAGAAAGCAGCATCCTGGGGAAGAAGGTGTGATGTCAACCGCAGCGCTTAAAATACACCCGGGGCAAAATCACGTGGCTGCTGGTGAAACCGGAGCTGAGTCCCGCGGGAGCCTTGGCCATCCCTCCTCCAGCTGAAACTGCTTCCCAGCCCTTGCCATGACCAGGGAGCTGCTCTGGCAGGCTGGGGACAGCAGGGAGGGCTGGGGACAGCAGGGAGGGCTGGGGACAGCAGGTGGCCGCCTGGTTGCCATCTGCTCCCAGCAGCCGGGGCTGCGGCTGCACGGTCCTGTGGCATTTTTTGGGTGACTTCTGTTGGAAGCAGCTACTGGTGGGGACTGGTTGGATGGTGTTTGGCTGCTTCTTATTAGCTGGGTAGAAAATGACTGTGGATGCCAAGTTGCTGAGGGCTGCCTCCCCAAAGGGACAGGGAAGATGAGCAGCTTGGAAGGGTTGGCTCAGGAGCACAGAACACGCTTTTTCCTCACGGAAGATGCAGGCTGGGGTGAAAATCCTCTGGTTTTGGCACTTTCAGCCCTGTTGAGCCCACCAGGAAGGTTTGCACATTCAGGGTGAGCACGGTAGGAATAAACCAAGTGCTGGTTTGGACAGCATCAAACAAAACCAGAGCAAACTCCCTCTCTGCCTCCCTTCGGGCCTTGGGGAGGGGACACAAGCCCCACTTGGAGAAACTGGCCCCAAGTCAGGCTGAGATCTCTCTTTACTCCTCCAGGAAGAAGAAGCACAGTTGGCAGTGCCTGTGCATGGAGATCTGAGGCTGAGCAGCCTTTGAAAGGGTTTTATTTTCATTTCCAAGGACAAAATGTCCAAGGACCACACAGCTCCCCAGAGTGGGTCCAGGCACTGAGGCCTTCCCAGATCCCAACTCAGGACTCTGTGCAGGGCAGAGAGGGCTGGATCCAGCTGTGAGAGAGGGATTTGGGGGTCTATCCCACTGGAAACCCTCCAGGGAGATGGAGTTGGCTCAAATGGGCCCTGCAGACAGTGAGGGGCAGCACTGGAGGTCTGGTGTGGGAAACAATATCATCCAAACTATGGGAAGAACCTTAAAAAGCCTCACTGAGATCACCTAAATCCCTTCCTAAAATGCATCCAGGCCACCACAACCACCTGGAAATGCTGTGACAGCCTGAGCTGGAGTGGTGCCACCCAGCCCTGGTGCTCCTGAACTCGCCCTGTTGCACAACATCGCCTCGGTCACGTCTGCCCTGCCAGCAGCTTGGCATGTGAAGAAAATTAAGACCAGAACTCTGGAGCAGCAGCTCTTTAAAGCATGTCCCACTGCTTGGAGCCCTTCCCAGGGGCCATGGTTCTCATTCCTCTGCCTGGGCTGGGGTTTATTATTTTTCCCTCTATTGTGCAGAGTCCCCTTTATTCCCTGCATGCTTGTCCCCCAGGGCAGAGGGAAGCAGTGTGGTTTTCTTGTGCTCAGACATGGCTTGCTGCCTCTTCCCAACCACCCTTTTGTCTTTCAGACATGATCTCTAGGCCAAAAATAGGTGATCCCTGTTCCTTCCAGTGCTGGAGACAAACAGCCAACAGGTGAGTGCAGGGAGGGGCACTGGGCTGGGTTAAGCAGAATCCCTGATAAAGGGAGATGATGCTCTTAAAGATCATTTTCTCTGTTGTTTTTCCGGATGTTTCCAGCTGAGGCTGTCTGACATCAACCCCTTTTTTTGGGACACGCTGCCCTGTGGTGTTGTCACCCCCATCTTGAGTGGCCCAAGAGGTTTGGGAGCATTTGGAAGTGCCACCAGGTCTGTGTGTGCTCGATGGCCACAGGCTCGAGTTGTCCCTGAGGAAGGGGCCTCTCTGTGATGGGGAAGGCAAATCCAAGGGGAATGCCCTGCTTGGGATCCCAGCCATGCTGCAGCTTCTCCCACTCTTGGGCACATCTCTGCCTCATGGGATGAGAGAAACATCCTGGCAGAGAGAGCTGGGATTCGGATTCTTGGGTGGAAAATGCTCCACAAGAGCCAGAAATTCCTCTGCTCTGAGTCAGGCTGGGCTCTCCTTTCCCTGGGTCTGTTCCTTTCCCTCCTTGTTTGCAGTGCTGGACCTGAATGAGCCACGACAGGCCCTGGCTTTGCAGGCAAATACGTATTTAGGAACGGGAGGGCTTTATCCCCTGCAATTATTATCACTTGAATGTAGGTCGGCCTGACAGCTTAGGTGGAAAATCATCTTTGGAGTGTTCCAGCGCTCCGCTTTCACTGCCCTGTTAATCCCCACCCTGTTCCCACTTGGTTTTTGGGAAGAAAGCTGGGTTTAGGAGCTGTTTCACCAGTGGAGGAGGCACTAAGGTGGATTATAAAGGCACAGGAGGGGGCTGGGGGTAGATGAGAGCAGCTCCCTCCTGATGCTCCGAAATGCCTGGGGAGAGACTCATTCATCCCTGTGCTCCCTGTCCATTCATCCCTGGTTTCTGCCCATCCCGGTTCGCCTGTCTGTCGTTCCCTCCCTCCCCACAGCTCTGCCTGGCTGCGGCGTTTGGAAACGCCGGCTCTGCCGCATCCCTCCTGGGAGGCACCGCTCCGTCCTCACCCGCTCCACCCTCGCTCCCTCTAAACCTCCCCCCTGCCTTTTTCCTCCCGAAATCACAACTTTCATCCTTTAAAAAGCCACCCCCACGCCAGACCCCCTCCCCTGGCCCAGTCCTATGAATGAACGGCTGGTGGCCCCGCGATGCCATTTCCATGGTGACAGATGGCAGCGGGAAATGCGGGGATCAGGGTCACATGAGAGCAGCGGTAAATTCAGGCGGTTATTTATAGGCTGCTGCTCCAGCGTTTATGGAAATGCGTCTGCCTTCGACCGTGCTATCAGCCCTTCGCCGGCTCTCCAGGGCACTGCTCTTCCAGGAGAGACATTACTCATGCTCTGCTTTAATCCAGACTGTTCCTGCTGCTCAGGCTGGTGTCGGAAAAGTACCGGGCAGAGGGTCTGGTTTATTTTTTTCTGAGCCCGAATCTCTCTGAATCAGCCTCAGCCAAATGCAGCTGTAACCTTCCTGCATCTGCCCGTGGCATCTCCTGTGCTGGTGGCTGCAGTGTGACAGCCTGGGCCAGAACCTGAATTTATGGTCCTGAAAGTGTTCATGGCAGAGCCCAAATCCAGCTTTGTCTCATCTGGTTTTAGCTCTGATACACCTGGCAATATTTCCATGCCTCAGTTTACCAACCAACGACACGGTCAGTGGTTAACCAAAGAGAGACTTTAAATCCACAGGGGAGGATTTATGACGCCTCAAGGTGTCATTGAGACAGCCCTCCCCATCTCCAGCAGGGTTATCCCTGCTCCCTGATGAGATGTACAGGAGCAGGGAGCTGAATGGCTGGTTCAGCCCCTCCTTCATAAGGATCCTTGATTTCTCTTTGCTTAAGACCCCCTAATCACCTGCCTGATCTTCTTTTGGTTAATCTGCGTGTGCAGAATTTGCTGCTGCTGGCACTTGCAGCCCATGGCATCTGCAGCTCCCCTTCCTCAGCCCTCCAAGCTCAGGCTCCTCTTCCCATGGGGACACTGCCTGGATGCAACCAAAATCCGCATCTTCAGGAATAAGAGTCAGGGAATCATGGAGTGGTTTGGGTTGGAAAGGACCGTAAAGCTCATCCAGTCCCACCCTTGCCATGGCAGGGACACCTTCCACTATCCCAGGCTGCTCCAGCCCTGTCCAACCTGGCCTTGGACACTTCCAGGTCTGGGGCAGCCAGGGCCTCACCTCCTGTCCCCTGCATGTCTCCATTGAGGTCCTGGCTGTCTGTCCTGTCCAAGTTTCCCTTTCCCAGCCTGGGAATCTCATCCTTGGCTTCCGTGTTCGCTTCCCCACCAAGCCAAAGGAATGTTCTGCAGGGAGGGCTGTGCCAAGATGCCTCATCAAACACAGGAAGTACCAAGTCTTTGCAGAGGTCACGAGGACTGACCACAGAGCAGAGCAGCCCCTGGCAGGCGCTGACCACATCCCACCTCTTCCAGCATCATCCATCACTCCCTGGACCACGTGGAGATGGTGCCAGCAGCTGAGCAGACAGCGTGGATTTTGTGCTGGGAGGGTGTTTTGATTTTTAAATCATGAGTGTGATGGGTCCATTCCCTTTCCAATGCTGAGTTGCCTTCCCCACGGCCAGGCTGGGAAGGTAATGGAGTGTGGCCTCGCTCCTTCCCGGGGGAAGAGGCAGAGTTATGGCCATCAGCACTGGCTGAGCTCCCGAGCACCTGGGAGAATTGATCACTCTGTGCCTAATAGGCTGGAAAGGGAAACTGGTCCAAAGGCCAGGAATGTGTATAAACACTGCAATCCAGCAGCTGAGGGAGTGTGGTTTGGGGCTGGAGGTTTGGATCCTCTGGAGTTTGTCTCTTTTTGTTTTTCCTCCTGTCAGGGTTTCTCACTGGATATTGGTACCAGCATTCCCAGCACCAGAAATGTACTGGTTGGGAAAATGCATCCAGGGTCCATTGCTGGGGGCTGGATGAGCTGAATGTGTTTTCAGTACCAGGAGACTTTTCCATGAGTCTTGTTCCAGAAATGAACTCCTCTGAAAACTTTTTCCCTCTTTTCCCTGCAATGAACTGACCTAACAGCCCAGTGCTTTTCCTGATTAATCTGATTAGAGCTTTTCTGAGGGAAGGCTGAGCCCTCCAGGTGTCCTGCACTCTGCTCCCCACACCAAGCAGCCTGAGAAGCTGTGGGAAATTTGGCCTAAAAAGCTGGATTTGGGGTTTACCCAGTCTATAGAGCTGTTTGTGCAAGGTATTTCTGCCTTTGTCCAGATTGAATGTGCTGCTATATCCCATGTCCTGTTGGGAAGGAAAGTGAAGTGGTGTCCTTTTACCTGAAGAATTTCATCATCTGCATTACAGGTAGGTTAAAGCTGGAGACCTCAGAGCAGCTTTCCAGGAGCTAAAGGGGCCTATTCCTAGGAAATTGGAGTGACAGGACAAGGAGGAATGGGTCTGAACTGAAAGAAGGGGAATTTTGGTTAGATATTAGGAAAAAATCCTTCCCCGTGAGGGTGAGGAGGCCCTGGCACAGGTGCCCAGAGCAGCTGGGGCTGCCCCTGGATCCCTGGCAGTGCCCAAGGCCAGGCTGGACAGGGCTTGGAGCAGCCTGGGATGGTGGAAGTGTCCCTGCCATGGCAGGGATTGGTCTCCCAGGTCTTTTCCATCCCAAACCATTCTATAATAGATGCAAATATCTCAAATATCATATCTCAAATATCCCAAAGCTGGCTGATACCCCAGCTCAGCCCACTGCGGCCTGTGCTGCTGCTGGGCTCCTCTGGCAGAGCAAACTGGTGTGGCCAGAGCTGTGGTGTCCTCTGAGCCCAGTACTGGCTGCAGGGTCCCCGAGTGTCACAGGGCTCAGGACCAGCACTGAGCATCCTCACACTGAAGGGAGAGGTTATGGATCCACACCTGAGTGAAGGGAAGCAGAATTTGGGGCCTGGCCACTCCTCCTGCCTGCCTCCTATGCGGTCCCAGCCAAAGAAAGCTTTCTGAAATACCAAAGAATAAAATAGATATGAGATATCTCTTTCAAATATTGGAATATAGTTTGGGTTTAGATTAGGTTTTAGGAAAAAAATCGTTGACTGTGAGGGTGCTGAGGCCCTGGCACAGGGTACCCGGAGAAGCTGGGGCTTCCCCATCCCTGGCAGTGCCCAAGGCTGGGCTGGGAAGGGCTTGGAGCAGCCTGGGACAGTGGCAGGGTTAGCAAAGGTCATCAAAACCCCTTGCAATGCAGACCATCCCACAAGCCTCTGACAATAAATCAAGGGAAAGGGGTGCCCAGACACTCCCTCCCCCTGGGGAAGCAGCAGCAGGGAGGGCACCCCTGGGGCTGCTCTTTAGGGGCATTTAAAGGGGATTTTATTTTCCCCACAGCAAAACCAAACCCACCCCTTGTGCCAGGACTCGATGTTACTTTTATTTGAACGCGAGAGCCTCCCTCGGAGCGGGGGGGGTGGCCCGGCACCCCAGCTTTGACGCGCAGCCCTGGTGACTCAAGCCTGCGTCAGGGGCTGCGTGTCCCTTTGCGTTGATTTTTTTTTAATTTTTTTTTTTAATTTTAAACTGCTTTTCCCTTTCTTTCTTTATTTCCCGGGAGCCGAGCGGAGTTACCTCCCTCCGGCGAAGGCGAGCGGGGCCGGGCGAGCGCAGCGCGCATCCACCGGGCGGTGGCGGGGCGGGGGGAGACCCGGAGCGGAGTCACCGATACCTCGGAGCTTCACCGCGGAGCCTTCCCCGGCACTGCTCGCCTTCCCCGGGCACTGCTCCCCTTTCCCGGCCGCTGCTGCTCCCCTTTGCCCGGCTCCCTGCTGCACCGGCAGCCTCGGAGCGGCCCCTCCGCCGCCCGGACTCGCCCCTCCTCAGCGGAACCTGGCTGATTTCTACCGGGAATTGGCGCCGTTTCCTCCGGGACCGGGCCGGTTTCTCCTGGAATCGGCTTCATCCTCGCAGGGAGCCGCCGCAGAGCCGAGGTAAGGATGCTCCCCCATCCCCGCTCTTGCTGCCGGGGCTCTCCCCACCTCGATGCCGGCTCTGGGTGCCCCCTCCCCACCGAGCTTTCGGAGGGGGAAGATGCTCAGGGCCAGGCTGAGGTTAAGGGAGGGGACACCCCAGCCTGGAGGCATCAGGCGTGGTGGCCCTCAGGATGGTGGCATCCAGGGCTGGGGGGGACATCTGGAGACAGCAGACGGCTGAAGCCACTCCGGGGGGTGGGGGGACACAGCCGGGGGTGGCACTGGGGTCCTGCCCGGCTCGTGCTGCTGCGGGGCTCATCCCGTTTCAGGATGGGTGGGAATGCAGCCTCCAGGTTGACCTTGACGATAACATTGGGAGAGGAGAAAGCATTCGGCTGCAATGAATGTTTCAGTCCAGGCCCCTGGAGTGGTGGGGGCTTTTGCTCCTTCTTTCATTTTTATGCCGCTCTCTGAGTGTGGATGGTTGGGTTTGAAGTAGAAAATGGGGCTTGGGGTCCTGGTTTTGTGAAATTCCCATTATTGCGTGTGGGGAGCCCTTGGCCCCTTCTGTGCATTCACTGCACCGCTGGATACACCCAGAGGTGTGTTTTTTGGGCTGGCCTCTTGGCCAGCTCCAAATTCCCATCACCCCAGGGATGTGGGGCTCAAACCAGCTGAGAAATCTGCTCCCAGCTCTTTGAAGAGGACCCAGAAGGTGAAATCCTGTTTCCTGAATCACGCCTTGTGTCTGAAGCACCTGAGGTTTGAATCCATCAGGAGCTGATGTAACTATTTCTGGTCTTGGTAGGAAAAAAACCTGGAGCACCGCGGCAGCTGAGCTATTCTCGGCAGGGCGGAGAGTTCCTTGTGAATATTTCTCCAGAGGTGTCAGGACTAGGTCAAGGAACCTGGCTGGGGGTGTGACTTCTCCAAGGGAAGTAAAATGTGGGTCTGAGCTGCCCACTGGGATGAACTGGAGATGGTTCTGCTAAAATCAGTAGGAATAAAACGGGCTCGGTTTAAATCTGGAGTGACTCCACTGCTACTTCAGCCTTGCACAGAGCAGGGAAATCTGGAGTTATACCAGAGCTGGAGTCACAAGGATCCAACTGACCCCAAATCAGACGCTGACCTGCACACACCCAGGCAAAACCATCACCTTGGAGGAGAGGCCCTGCTTTTACCCTGTCCTGGGCTGGGTTTGGGCTTGTTTGTTTACAAACGTAGCAGCAGCCTCATGAATTACACCAGGGAAAAGCAGCACTTACAGCAGGGTTTGGATGCTGCTGTTTGTTGCTTTTTAGGATAAATCTTGGCTGGTTTGGGGTTCAGTCAGGAAGCTTTGGCTGGATTGGGTGAGTTACAATGGGTCACTGGTGGAAAGCGATCATCTGGTGAATCAAACCAAGCCTGAAGGAATCATATGATGGTTGGCTTTGCTCTGGTGTCACGTTATTGCAGCTGTGTGTGTTTTCATGCTACCAAATGAGACATGAAAGGAGCCCAAAGCCGATGAATCAACGGGCTCACACGCTTCGTGACAAACCCAGGGGCAGGGGCTGCTCCTCCGCCCGGGGCCGGCTCCTGACCCGTGGGCAGGACGGCTCTTCTGGAGCCCTCGGGCACCTGCTGGGCACAGGAGGCACTGTCACGTCCCAGCCGTGTCCCTCTGAGGTGGGACAGGCACCCACCCGGGCTGGGCAGAGCGGCCACCCCCGGGGTGGAGCAGGGAGCTCCAGCTTTGCTTTCTTGTAGAGGAATTGGGGGATATTTATGTTTTATATATATATATAATTATATATTGTATTTATAACATCTGGGCGCTGGAGGAAGCCACTGGGGTGGGTGTAAGACAGAAGCGGGGGCAGCTCTGATTCATCAGCTCTCGTGTGTCACGATGCTAAAGCGGGACGGGCTTTGCACGGGGAGGGCGAGGAGCGGCTCCAGCCCCTGGCAGGGAAATGCCGGCTGCGTGCGGCCGAGCTGCTCCCAGCCCGGCCAGCCTCGGCCCGGGGAGGCTTCTGGCAGGTGTCCCCGTACTCTCTCACCTTCTCACCCTGACCCCGGCTGAGGTTTGTGCCGCCCCAGGGGTGGGTGTGAGGAGGGGACAGCCCCGGTGGCACTGAGTCACCCCCTGTCCTTTCCCGACTGGGTGCTAATTAGCAGGGCTCATTTTAACCAGGGGAGAATGGGAGCAGCCCTAATGAGCCCAGACGGTAAAACCTTTCTCTGTGGAGCCAGAGGCCGAGCTGTGAGGAGCAAACCCCAGCACGGAGCAGATTTAAGAGAGAGGTGCCTTGGACCAGCCTTGGCTGGTGGAAAAGGGAGGTTTGTGTGGTGGGAAGGTCCTTGGAATCGGGCAGGGGTGCAAAAACTCTGCCTTGGGCAAAAATTCCATCTTGGGGCTTTGGAGAGAAGTTTGGTTGCTTCTAGGAGGGTCCTGCCCTTGGTTTCCCGTGGCTTGGAAGAGTGGAATGCTTCCCAAAGGATTGCCAGGGCAATCTCCATCCCATCACAGAGGCTCTCCTGACCTCAGGACGCAGCAGGAAGGGGCCTGGAGCTCCTTAACTCACGGCTTGGGCTCAAAGTGAGATGTGCAGCCAGGTCTCCTTCCCTTGGCTGTGCAGCACAGAGGGCAGGAGGGATCTGTGATCCTTCCCTCTGCCTCTGCTTCCCTCGCTGCTTCCTGGTGACCTTGGATCTGTCCCTTCTCCTCCCTGCTCCAGTCTCCCCATCTGCACCGAGCAGCCTGGCCCTGGGTGCAAGTTTCCCCTGGCTCTGTGCACGTCAGGGAGGATGAGCAGCTGCAAATTGATGCTCAGGTCTCCGAGCCCGAAGCTGAGAGTAGGTTTCCACCTCCTGAAATCCCTCTGTACCTACTCCTCCCTCCTTTCCCTGCTCCGTGACCTTGATGGGGTGAGTTGGACCTTCCTGGGCCTGGTGACCTGGATGCACCAGGAACATCTTCCCCCTCTCCTTTAGGAGCTATGGGGGGTTTGTGTGGAAGCTGAAATGCTAATTTTTCATTCACCCAATCTAATCTTGTGGCTTCTCCTGCCTCAGTTTCTCATTTCTGGACCCAGGGGATACAAGGGATAAATGTAGAATTTGGACCCAGTAGAGGAGAAATTCCCCTGCCCCCCATCATTTGGACCCAGAGCACGTTTGCTGCCACTGGCTGCTCTCCTTGGGTTCTGCTGTATATCCCCATCTCCTCCCTGCCTTCCCCTGCGCTCCCAGGCCCAGCTGAAAGCTTTGCTGACACATTTCCAGCCTGTTTATTGCTCCCCAGCTGCCCTCCCAAGAACGCAAGGATGGGCTGAGACAGGACACGTGGCTTGGAGCCTCCCTCCTGCCCTGACCCCTTGGTGATGCTGCTGGGGGATGTGGGAGGGTCTTCACTCATCCCAAAGAGCAGCTTTTCCCCAGTGGCTGCTTTTGGGATCCTCTGAGCAAGGGTTAAATCCCCTGGGTGTAACAAGGCAGGAGCTTCTCCATCCCTGCCCTTTCCCTGGTGGCTTGGATCCAGTTCGTCCCATGGCAAACCAGTTCCACGTGCCTTGGATCCACTGCAGCGGTGGCTCCCATGCCAGTCCAAAGGGATGTGGTGCTTGGGGTCACCCCGTGCCACCTGGACAGGATGACATGGATGGGGAACTGTCACTCTGTGCAAGCAGGAGCCCTGGACTCAACCCAGGGCTCTGGTCTGGCTCAGGGCTCAGGGAATGGTGATTGCTTCCTGAGGAGTTAAATCTGAAGATACCCACTGGGACCAGAGCAGTGGGAACCCTGTTCAAGGACACACCCAGGGACATGGAGCAGGACAAGGTGAGTTATCCCTCGAAACACCTGTTCAGAGCCACCAGCACTGACCACAGCACAAACTGGTCCTTTCCTAGGTCCTGCTGTGGGAAAAGCCATGTTCCCTCTCCAGGTGGCTGCCACCAGCAGTGGTTTTACCTGGGCAAAGCTGTGGGTGCAAAGGCAGCCCTGCTCTGGCAGCACGAGTGAGGTTCTTGCAAGCTGTGGGTTCTGAAAGACCCTAATCTGTCTTCTAAAGAGAGAGAAAAAATGCACATTTAAGAAAATTAAGGTCACGGGGACTAAGTAAACAAGCTGAATCTCCATCTGTCGGTGACAAGGGTTTTCTATCTCTCTCCAGCCCGGAAAGCTCCTGGTTGTCAGCTGATCTGCCTTGTCTTTCTCACAGGGTGGTTGTTATTTTTGGCAGATGAATTTTTGATTAAATTCCCTTTTCAAGCAAAGAAATGTTTGGAAATACCTTTCTCAGATGGATTTGGACTGTGCTTTTTCATTTGAGGGTGCAGACCTTGGGGTTGATGCGAAAAGCTGGGGAAATTAATAGGAAGAGCCCTGCTGACCTCACTTTCCCTGAATTGTGTTCCTGTGCTGTGTGGGTTGGTGGCTTCGTGCAGGTTCTGGCTGGGCTCAGCTCCCAGTTCCAGCAGGGATGGGGATGGCAGAGGCTGGGTGTGCTCATGCATCGCTGCTGGAGTGCTCCTCTCTGCTTCAGGCCTGGATCTCTGCCGTGCCCAGGCTGGGGCTGAGCCATTGGGAGACAGCAGGAGCTCCCCAAACCAGCCATGGGGACATTGCCAGAGCCATTCCAGGACCAAGATTTGGATCTCTGCTATGGTTTTCCCCTCTAGTTTAGTTTGGGCACGTCTCCCACAGGCAGGAAGCCTTGTACCTCTGTCCTTCACCCTCATGCCAATGTTTAGAGAGCCCTTCCCCATGCCAAGCAGCCCTGCTGATTGCCCAAATCCTTTGGGAATGTTGCTGTCTGGAGTGTCCTCCAAGGTTCTGAGAGCCTCTGGGGCTTTGCAGGTGCTGGAAGGACCTGGCTCCTCCAGGATCTGTGTCCTGGAGCCTCTCAGCTCCTCAGAACAACTCGGAGGGACCTAAATTGAGGAGAGGAAAGGGCTGAGATTCAGAGGGAAGTTGTGGGGTCTGTCCTGACTCCATTGTGCTGGCCTGGTTCAGCACCACCTGCCCTGGAGCTGGGCACCTCCAAGGGGTTGGGGTGTCCCAGGAGAGCTGTGTGGGTGCCCTCACCGTGGGCACTGAACTCTGGGGACTTGGCTAATACATCCTGGACCTTCTTGGCTCTCTCCCTAATCCTAAGAGATACTTTAGCCCCAAGGCTGAGTCCTCCTGGTGCTCTGAGTCCTCCTGGCTCTGAAGGAGCTGCTGAGCAGACAGGGAGCAGCAAACAACCCGTGGGTGATTCACCCAGCTCTGCACAAATCCACACAGAGCCTCACCCAAGCCTGATGGAAATCCTGCGCTTCCCTGGCTGCTGGGTGAGGCTGTTCCCCCTGCTCTGTGCTCATCCCCATCCCGGCTGAGGATGCTCCAGCCCCGGGCGGCCACGTGCCGGTAATTGCCACGATTGAGCGCTGAGCGGTTTATGTGAATGAGCCCTCGTTAGGAAATTAAACATCGCTGGCCTAGGCTTGAAAAAATAACCCAGGCGGCTCCTCCGGAGGAGCCGGATCCAGGAAAGATGTGGAGCTGAGATGGTTGCTTGGCAACGGATGCAGCCGACAGTTGAAAATAGATTTTTTTTCTTACAAGAGCAGGGCCTGGGAAAGGGGGAACTTTTGTCAGGGGTGAGAAAATACCAAGGTGAGGGTGGGTGAGGGGGTGGTTTCCTGCTCCCGGTGCTTTGCTCCTGGCTGGTGTGGGAATCAGGGACACCGGGAATATTCAGGGACCCTATGCTTGGGATGGGCTTTGCTGCCTAGGCTGAGCCCACTGCCCTGAAAAGGGTTGGGATTGTGGGCTGGATTGGACTGAAAATGCTCAAAGGAAAGAAGAGCTGGGAATGGCTCTGGAAAAGCCCCCAGGGTGGGAGGAGGTGGTGCTGCAGCCCAGCTGGGGTGGGTCAGGCCTCTGAGCACAGCACCATCGCTCTGCCATGGCCCAGCCAGGGGACCCCGGGGAGCAGAGATGGAGAGGACAGGAAAGAAGGAAGTGTAGCTCTTCAGCAGGGTCACTCGTCCAAGCTGAGGGATTTATTATGGGAGTTCTGTGTTTTCTCCCCAGCTGATGCAGTACCAAGGTCCAGCCCAGGAGGGAACTGCCCATCTGATCCCAGTTGTTCCAGTACGGACAGGAGGGATCCCACTTGAGATCAGCCTGGTGGAGCAGATTTTCGTGATGTTACCAAGATTTTTGAAGCAGGGCAGAAATCTGCAGGGCTGGGCTGGGTTCTGGGCATCTCCTGAGGTGATTCTGTGCAGGATCTCTCCTCCTGACCCACGCTGAAGGCTGGGAAAGTGAAGGGGCCCGGGTTGATGGCTTTGCCTCAGCTGCTGCTGTTTTTGCAGCCGTCATCTGTTGTAGAGCTGCCAGGGGAGATTTAGTGTCAGGCTCCAAGGCTTTTAAGTCGCTCCTGATAACTTCCTGGGATGCAGAGATAGCCTGGGCATTTGTCACTGTCCCCTGAGTGCTTCCAAGCTGCCATGGAGAGAAGCCTGGGCTGTGCTGATGGTCGGGAGGGGAAGGAGCAGGACAGGGAGGGCAGAGCCTCGGCCAGGGCTGGGTTTGGTGTCAGGCCTTGTGAGGTTCAGCTGCTGGGTCAGAGGGGAGAAGAGGTGTCACAGAGATGTCACCAGCTCCATCACTGTCCCCTGGAGCCCAGGAAAATCCCTCTCTCTGGGACACAGGAGGCTCTCCATGAAAGACAGCAGCTGTGGCTGCCCCATCCCTGGAAGTGCCCAAGGCCAGGTTGGACAGGGCTTGGAGCAGCCTCTCTACAGAAGGTGGCCTTGCCATGGCAGGGGTGGCATTGGATGAGCTTGAAGTTCCCTTCCCACCCAAACCATCCTGGCATTCCCTAATTCTCAACCACAATGCTGCTCCTGGTCCATCATTCCTGGAGCAGGAGACCCTCCAGGCTCAGATGAAGATCCCCAAGATGTGTGGGGGTGGGCACCCTTCTCTCCTGCTGCTGTCACCCGGGGATACCACAAACCCAACTGACCTCAGCTGACCTTCCCCACGCAGGTGCTGCTGATGAAGAGGAGGTGAGGCCCGAGCTGTAGCTCACACCCTGCGCTGTTCCCGTGGGGCTTTCACCCTCTGCCCTCACCCCGCCCCGCCCGGAGCCGTCCCGATGCCGAAGAACAGCAAGGTGACACAGCGGGAGCACAGCAGCGAGCATGTCACCGAGTCGGTGGCCGACCTGCTGGCCCACCAGGAGCCCGTGGACTACAAACGTAGCACCCTTAACGTGACGGGGGAGACCTGGGACAAGCAGAAGGAGGGAGATGAGGACCTGGATGCGGAGAACCGGCCGGCGTGGAACAGCAAGCTGCAGTACATCCTGGCGCAAATCGGCTACTCCGTGGGGCTGGGCAACGTCTGGCGCTTCCCCTACCTCTGCCAGAAGAATGGAGGAGGTGAGAGACGGGGCAGGGATGGGATCGGCCCTTGGAGAAGGGGGTGTGACCCAATCCTGCTTTGCGGCAGGTTGGGGTGTGGCTCCCAGGAGAGGACAGGGGTAATTTGGGCTCTAAAATGGGTTGTTTGGGCTCTGAAGGGGGGAAGGGCTGCCAGAAGCTGTGTTGAGATGTGGAAATCTCCAGGATGGCCTCTTCCTAAAAGTCGCCTACCTGCCTGCTCCAAAGTCACGGTGAATCCCGGGTTGGGAGTCAGGGTTTCTGGCTGGGGCAATTTGGAAAGTAGGGCTAAAAAGGGAAGAGAGAGTCCCTCCATTTCCCTGGGTCCTTGAAGCCGCATTTTGTGGTTCCATCCCATTCCCAAATCCTCCTTCCGGCCAGCCCATTCTCCCATCCCACTCCCTGCCTCCTTCTTGGGCTTCCAAGTGCAGCCCAGAGGGCCAGGTCCTCCCCAGCTGTGCTGAGCCCCACCACCCTTGATGAGATTGTGGGTTCCTCATCATTAATCCAAACCCTTCCCCATCGTTAATCCAAACCCAGTCCCTTCCCAGCCGTGCTGGAGGGAGCCAGGACCAGCCGCGGGGCCACATCCCCCTGAGCTCTCCGTGTTCCCAGCGCTGCATCCTTTGCCGTGGCCCCAGCCCTGCAGCTGCCGAACCTGCAGCGCTCTCAATAATTCAAACATCTCCGGTGTCATCGTCAGGATGAGTCATTGTGCCGAGCAGAGACCTGTGCAGTCAGCACTCCCCTCCCGGGGCTGCTCACGCCCGTTCCCTCCCCTCCCCGTCCGGGATGGGGCGGGCTGTGCCCGGCTCCTGCATCCCAGCACCTCCCAGTGCCCTGGTTTGGCTCCAGCTCGGCTCGGTTTTGGCACAGCACGGCTCTGCACGGTGTGCTCGCCCCGAGTGCAGGGCCGGGAGAGGTCGGTACAGCCCTGCTGGCTTTGTTACACAGCTGTGCACATCTGGCCTGTGGTTGCCAAGTAAGCTTTCCCCATTAAATGAGATTTAGAAGCAGCTCAGACCCAGAGGTTGGAGAACCAGCATCCTTCTTCTCGACAAGGATTAACCCAGCTGTGCCTCAGTTTCCCTACAGCCACAGCAATCCTTGATTAACCATAATTAGTGCAATAAATGAAAAATCCTCAGCTTACACTGAGCTCTCTGCTCTCCCGGGTATTTAGGGGGCTTTGGCCTCAGCTGTGCAGATGCTGCCTGACAGGAGCTGCAACTGATATTCCCAGGCCAAGATTCTTCCCAGTGTATTCCTCAAATCCAGGGCTGAACTTGCAGCCTGTATGTGGGGAGCATTAAAGAAGTGGTTTTGGACACAAGACCAGAGGGGAACTGAGGCAGCACAGCCCTGACACTGCTGCAGCAGAGGAGATGAGCCATGGGTTTGACCCATCCTGTGGTGGGCACTGAGCCAAGCAGGGACTGGGACAAGCAGCTGCTTTTAGGAGCTCCTTGCTGTGATAGAACATCTTTCTGCAGCAGGACTTAAAACAAAAGGCTTTACAAGCTGCCCCAACCATTGCCACTATTCCATGGATGGGGAAACTGAGGCATGGAGCTGGGAAATAGCTTGAGCCATTTGCTGGGCTTTGCAGAGGTTTTGCTTTTGCCCAGGTGGCATCATCTGTCTGTCCCATGGGGCAGACACCAATTCTCTGCCTTTTCCTCCCACCATGTCTGACCCTCTTGGCTGGGATTCCCACCAGGCCGAGGCTGCTGCCGTGCAGGAGCTTGGGAGGGATGGACAGACCCTTCCTGAGCTCTGAGCAGCTCCAGGGTGCGATGGTGGCAGCTGCTTTCTCTGCTGCTCCCTAAGGTGCTGGTAGCAGGATGGACTGGAGCCAAATTCCCGGGACTCGGAATGCTGGGAGCCAGCAGGGGCTGGTGCTGCAAGGCGTGAGCTGCTGCACACCTTCCCAGGCACCACAGGGAGGAAATCTCCAATACTGGATAAATTTGCATCTGAATCTGTCCATCTGTCTCATCTCCACCTGAGACACCCAGGAGAGTGTTGCAGAGATGGGAGGCTCATGGTCCTTTCTGAGTTTCCCTGAGCTCCAGCTCTGCTTTCTGCCTTTCCTTTTACTCTCTCAGTCTCCCTGAGCTGCTGCACCCCAGTTTCTCTCCCTGCCCACTACTTTTAACACATCATCCCCAACCATGCCAGGGCTGATCTGCTTTGCAGAGTCCCTGCTTGGAGCAGCACCCGCTGCCCCAGGTCCTGCCTGAGCCGGGGAAGTGGTGGCTGTCACCAGGGCATCAATCCAGGTGGGAATTTCGATTGTCTTTGGACTGTCTGCTACCCTGCAGGAGCCAGGCATATTCTTCTGCGCCCATTCCTCAGCTCCTAGCAGGAGCTGGAGTCACCCACAGCCAGGTGCTGCAGAGTGAGTCATTGCATCCTTCACGGTCATCGGTTCTGCTTCGGGAGCCACCAGCTCCTCTCCAGCCTCAACCACCACACAGACATTCACCAAGTTCTAATCTGAGCTGTTTCTACTCCTCAGGCCGTGCTGGGTGGCACATGGCACGGTGCTGCTGCTGCTGGGAATGTGGGATGTGCAGGGGAATGTGTTGGGACAGGGAGTTTGGCCGAGCCTGGGAGAGCAGGATGGCTCCTGTGTGTCCCGGGAATGCAGGCATGTCCCCAGGGGCCAGCTTGTGGAGGTGGCTCCTTGCACATGGAGATTTGTCTGTGTGGATTCAGGGGGGCCTTGGGGTCTATGCCACATGATCCACACCGGCAGGGAAAGCTGCATGTTTCCTTCCACACATGTGTTTGCTCCTCTCTGCAGCTTCTCCTCTGGCCAAACTCTGATCTGCGTTCCTGGATCATGTAATCATGGAAACATTAGGTTGGAAAAGCCCTCTAAGATCCAGTCATTAACCCAGCACAAGGCCACCACTAGCACATGTCCTCAAGTGGCACACCCACACGGTTTTTAAACCCTTGCAGGGATGAGGGCTGCCCTGGATAGCCTGGGCCAATGCCTGACCATCCTTTCCATAAATAAATTTGTCTTAATATCCAATCTCAGCCTCCCCTGGTACAACTTGAGGCTGTTTGCAAATGAACCAATGGACCAGGCAGCTCTGCCCTGCTTGTCCACCCATGTCCATCTGTCCCACTGTAACTGGAAGATCTAGAATGACCTTTCTCTCCCCTTCCAGGTGCCTACCTGGTCCCTTACCTGGTCCTGCTCATCATCATCGGGCTGCCCCTGTTCTTCCTGGAGCTGGCAGTGGGGCAGCGGATCCGCCGGGGCAGCATTGGCGTCTGGAATTACATCTGTCCCCGCCTGGGAGGCATCGGCTATGCCAGCTGCCTGGTGAGCACACCCAGGGGAGCCTCCTGCCCCACCTCGGGGTGTGAGGGATAAGGCAAACCTCGAGGAGCCCCATGGGGAGGTTCGAGTGGTCAAGACATGTTTGTGCAGCCCCACTCATGGCTGTAGGGCTGGTTTGGGAACGGGCCCATCCCCTGATCCCAGCAGCCCCGCTTCCCTCCGCTCCCTGCCCTAGGGGCGGTGTCACTGCCCTGTGGTTTGCTGTCATGTCCTCCTCCTTCCTCCCTCCCAGGTCTGTTTTTTTGTTGGTCTCTATTACAATGTCATCATCGGCTGGAGCATCTTTTACTTCTTCAAGTCCTTCCAGTACCCCCTGCCCTGGAGCGAGTGCCCCATCGTGAAGAACGGCTCGGTGGCCGGTGAGGGACCGGGAAGCTCGGCTGGGAGGGACCAGTTCCCAGGGAAGGGGGGTGTGGGACACTGTGGGACATCATCACCCCCAACAGAAGGTGGGGTCACACGAGGTGCCTCCTGGGGCACTGGATCCTCTCTGGCCCAGCTGCCCTGGCCATGTGGAAAGCTTCTCCTTGGGCTGGAGGAGTGTCTCCAGTGCTCTGTCTCCCCACTGATGGGACCTGATGCCAGTTTGGGAATCCAGAGTCCCCACTGATGGGATTTTCAGGTTGCCTCAGTGCTTGAGGCCAGGATCTGACCCAAGACCATGGAGGGAGGCAGCGAGCATCAGGCAGGGGCTGCTCCACTGCCCTACTGAGACACAGATGAAACTAAAGGTGTTTAATAACACCTGAGCATCAACTTGGGATCCTCTGAGAGGTTTTATGGCAAATGAAACTGTCTTTCCCCATATTTAACATCTCATTTTCACTTGGCAGTGGTTTTATGTCCTGTCTCTTCCCTGCTGAGAATGAGCCCCATTAATTTCTGCCCCTCAGTTTCCAGAGGTGTCTCCCTTCCCTGGCTGGCTCCAGTGGGTCTTTGACATTTGATCAGCCCAGGAGAGAGCCGGTGACTCTCCCCATCATGCTCTCCTGCCTCTGCTCTGTTGCAGTTGTGGAGACTGAATGCGAGAGGAGCTCAGCCACCACCTACTTCTGGTACCGGGAGACCCTGGATATCTCCAACTCCATCTCTGAGAGCGGGGGGCTTAACTGGAAGATGACTCTGTGTCTGCTGGTGGCCTGGAGTCTTGTTGGCTTGGCCATGATCAAAGGCATCCAGTCCTCGGGAAAGGTGGGTGTTGGTGGCCACCTGAGCCTGGCTGGGCTCCATCCTGGGAGCAGGAACCTGCCTGGACCACACCCTTCTGCCCTGCTCTGGGGTACCAGTGGAATGCTGTGTCCCCTGGGATGCTCACACCCACTCCACAGCTGGGGTTGCCTCTGGAGGGATCCAGAATAAGATGAAAAGAGAGCGTAGGGAAGAGGTTTTGTTCAACTGACGCTTGCAGCCAGGCCTCAGCCACGCCAGAACAGAGATCCCTTCACAGAATCACAGAATGAACCTTTGAGTTCATGGAGTCCAGCCTGCGACCCAACACCACCCTGTCACCCAGACCATGGCACTGAGGGCCACATCCAGGCTTTCCTTAAACACCTCCAGGGATGGTGACTCCAGCACCTCCCTGGGCAGCCCATTCCAATTCCCAGTCACTTGTTCTGTGAAGAAATTCTTCCTAATGTCCAGCTTAAACCTCCCCTGGCACAGTTGAAGGCTGTTTCCTCTTGTCCTGTCACTGGGAGCAGAGCCTGAGCCTCACCTGGCTGCCCCTCCTGTCAGGAGCTGCAGAGAGTGATGAGGTCTCCCCTGAGCCTCCTCCAGGATAAACAACCCTAGCTCCCTCAGCCACCCCTCACAGGACTTGTGTTCCAGACCCTTCCCCAGCCTTGTTGCCCTTCTCTGGACACACCCCAGCACCTCAACATCTTTCCTGATTTGGGGAACCCAAATCACAGGGACACAGGACTCGAGGTGTGGGCTCACCAGTGCTGAGCACAGGGGAAGAATGAGCTCCCTGGTCCTGCTGGCCATTCCTGATCCATCCCAGGTGCCATTGCCCCACCTGGGCACACTGCTGGCTCATGTCCAGCCTGCTGTCCATCAGTCCCCAGGTCACTTTTGGCCTGGCCACTGTCCAGCCACCTGCACCATCCTGCTCCTAGGGGTCCCACAGTTAATCCCTGAGGAGCCAACCCCATCCTGGGGAGGGAAACGCTCCCTTCTCCCCGCTGTGAGCTGTCTGTGGGTTGGATGGGAGGGTGGCTGGGCCCAGGAGGCAGGAACTGAGGCTCTGCTCATTCCTCTTGCCCAAGGTGATGTACTTCAGCTCCCTCTTCCCATACCTGGTGCTCGTTTGCTTCTTGGTCCGGGGGCTTCTGCTGCGTGGGGCAGTGGATGGGATCATGCACATGTTCACACCCAAGGTGAGAGTTCCAAGCCCAGCAGGTTCCCCTCCTGGCTGGTCAGGCTCTATTTTCCCTTATTCTTTTATTATTCCACTTATTTTCCTCCCACCCCAAAAATCAGAGTACCAGCCCCGAACTCTGGGATCCTGATGGATCATCAGGACATGGAGTGGCTCCCAAAATTCCGAATGTGGCCAGGACAGCCACGAGCCTCACAAATTCACCATCCTCAGCTACACAGATGCCAGGGTGGGGGGCACAGAGGTGCCCAAGGGGATACATAAATATAAAGATTTAATGGAGAGATGCTGGCTGGCAGCAAAAACTTCTGCTGGTGGTATGCACTTATTAATTAACCAGCTAATTAATTAATTAAGCAGAGATGTAGATGAATCAGCTCAGCCGGCGAGGCTGTTAGAAGACATTAATTATGGTCTCTTGATGAATGATGCTGGGAGGCCTCCAGGCTGCAGCTCTGGCTCCCAGGAGAGGAGGAATGTGTGATCCCCTGGGGGGATCAGGGATTAAAATAACATCCCTTAGCCAGGATGTTTGATTTCGATGCTCGAGGTGCTCTGGAAGCAGGAGATGGCCAGGGGAGGATGGAGACCATCGCTGGGCTTGTGGTGGCTCCCTGGGCTGGGGGCACATGGACTGGGAAGAGAGATGGAACCCCCAGTTAGGCCTCTGGGGCAGGTGGAACAGACAGAGACGTGGTCAGGTCAAACCTTGTCCTGACCTCTCCATGCCTCAGTTTTCCCCTCTGCGTGAATGAGGAGAAGGAGCTGTGAGCACTGGGTGAAGCCAGACCTGATCATGGCAGGTTGGGATGGTTTGGGTTGGAAGGGGCCTAAGAGATCATTTCCTTCCACCGCCACACCAAACCAGCCCACAGCTACTCCAAAACCAGCCCAGCCCTTTTAATGCAGCTCTGGGATGGGTTGTGGGGCCACCAGGCCACCTAACTTCTTCTGTCTTCCTTCCAAGCTGGACAAGATGCTGGACCCCCAGGTGTGGCGTGAAGCAGCCACACAGGTTTTCTTTGCCTTGGGCCTGGGTTTTGGGGGGGTCATTGCCTTCTCCAGCTACAACAAGCAGGACAACAACTGCCACTTCGATGCCACCCTTGTCTCCTTCATCAACTTCTTCACATCTGTGCTGGCCACCCTGGTTGTGTTTGCTGTTCTGGGCTTCAAGGCCAACATCATGAACGAGAAATGCGTGGTGGAGTAAGATTTGTTTTTTCTCACTTTGGGGTGGGTAGGCCTTTGCTAGTGCCAGTTGTGGTGGGGCTGGAGGCAGGAAAGTGCTCTGGGGCTGGATGATCCTGGGGTTTGGTGTGAGGCGCTGGGACAGAGGCTGGAGGGAGTTCAGAGCAATAAAGGAGATTTATTGAGGCCTTCAAAGGCCGGGCAGCACCAGGGCTGCACTCGGGCTCTGCCTGGATGGCTCCAAGGTGGAAGCAAAGGAGGGCCCAGGCCCCAGATCTCACATTTTTATAGGTTTGGGTCCATTTGCACACAGGAGTCCCACTTACCCGCCCTCCTCCCTCCATACTTTGAGCCTGAATTTTGAAAAAAATGTCCTTCAGTCCTCAACTGGAATAGGGTTGTTATGTCTCCATCACCCTGTGAAAAGCTCCTGGTAATCCTGAATAAAAAGCCACACACCAACGCAGAACAGAAAATCCAAAAATTTAAGGCATCAGTGAACCCAAGTTCCTGATGGTCAAGACCTAGATTTCCAGAGATGTACCACTGTAGCCGAGCAAGTTGGATATTCAGCTCCTCCACCCTAAAATCCAGCACCAAGATGGGCCCTTAATCTGCAGATTGAGTGTGAATCCAGCGTGTCTCAGGTGCCCTGCATCACCTGAGAGGTTCTTCTCTCCCTTAGAAACGCTGAGAAGATCTTGGGCTACCTGAACACCAATGTGCTAAGCCATGACCTCATCCCACCCCACGTGAACTTCTCCCACCTCACTGCCAAGGACTACAATGAGATGTACAGGGTGATCATGACGGTGAAGGAGGGGCACTTCAAAGAGCTGGGCCTGGATGCCTGCCTGTTGGAGGATGAACTCAACAAGGTACCTGGTGGCATTCCTGATAGGACCAGCAGCTCACCTGACCCATTGCCTCTCCCTGTGTCAATCCAGGGCACACGGATCATGGAAAACCAGCTTTTAGAGACCCTCCAGCGATGGGGAATCCAAGTCCCTGTGGTTTCACCCAGCACACAGGGGACCTCCTGGGGTGGGAGCAGCTTTGTCCAGTACAAGTCTAGCAGGGTTCATCTCCATCTACCGGTTCATCTCCATTACCAGACTGGGATTTTCTTTCCTTGAAGAGGGTTTGGTGAGGGAGACCTGAGACATTGGGGGCTCAAAGTCTTAGTCCCTGAAAAGTTCCTCCTCACCTTTTGCTCCTCTCCCCACCTCAACAGTCGGTGCAAGGGACTGGCCTGGCCTTCATTGCCTTCACAGAAGCCATGACCCACTTCCCCGCCTCACCCTTCTGGTCCGTCATGTTCTTCTTGATGCTGATCAACCTGGGCCTGGGGAGCATGATTGGGACCATGTCAGGCATCACCACACCCATCATCGACACCTTCAAGGTGCGGAAGGAAGTGTTCACAGGTGAGGTCTCTTCTCCTGCAACCTCCTTGGGAAGGGGTGGAGGGTCCCCACTACCCTGAGTCACTCCAGAGGAGTGTGGACATCATGAGGGGTGAACTGGGCCATGCCCATGCAGGGAATGGACCTTGTGGAGGTCCTGGTGTCCCTCAGGGACCTCTGCTGGCCATGCCCATGCAGGGAATGGACTTTCTGGAGGTATTGGCATCCCTCAGGGGGCTCTGCTGACCAGGCCCGTTTGCTCCCCACAGTCGGTTGCTGCATCTTCGCCTTCGTAGTGGGGCTGATCTTCGTGCAGCGTTCTGGAAACTACTTTGTCACCATGTTTGACGATTACTCAGCTACACTGCCACTCACCGTCGTGGTCATCTTGGAGAACATCGCTGTGGCCTGGATTTATGGCACCAAGAAGTAAGGAATTTCTAGAGCAAAAGGGAATAACTGTGCTGTAACTCCTGATTGAAAACCCTGTTTCCATCTCTTTTCCATATGGCTTTTTGTCCAGGAGAAAGTGCTCCTAGGGCAGTTACAGAGGCAGGAATTTGGTTCACTTTGATCCTTCTGCCCTGCCCTGGTGTAACACAGCCCCTAGAATGGGTCCTTCTCGTGGGTGTCTCCGGTTGGCTGTGATGCTCAGTTATTTGTGATGACCCTTTTTACTGAGGTTTCCAGAACCTCAGAAAACCTCCTGGAAAGGGAGGCTGTTCCCCACAGTGCTTCTTGTTGAGAAGCTGCCCAAAGCAAAGGCAGCTCTGGATGATGCTCAGATGGTCTTGTCCTGAGGAGTTTTCCACAAGTTCTTCAGGCTTGAGGGACACTGAGACGGTCAGCTGGGTTCTTCTTCAGGCTCTGCCTTGAGCATCAACGGGGCTCCTGGCAGGTTGTTTCTCACTCAGAAGTGAGGGATATCACAATTCCATGTCTTTCCTCTGCAGGTTCATGCAGGAGCTGACAGAAATGCTGGGTTTTCGGCCCTACCAGTTCTACTACTACACCTGGAAGTACGTGTCTCCCATCTGCATGGCTGTGCTCATGACTGCCAGCATCATCCAGCTGGGAGTCAGCCCCCCAGGATACAGCGCGTGGATCAAAGAGGAGGTGAGCACAGCTCCCCCCTCCCCCACCCATGCCCCAGCAGAGCAGGGGCAGCTCAGAGCTGCAGACTACTCTGTTTATCCCAGCTCTGCTCATTCCTCCTTCCTCTCCTGCTGGGTGACATTCCTGCCCTGCTCATCCCCTGCGAGCAGTCAGGTTTGTTAACGCTGCCCAGATATCTCCAGCCCGCTCTGCCCGTGGGCTGAGGTTTGTGTTGATTTTGTTTGGCTCCCACAACTCCACGCTGTGCCCAGCATCCTGTGTGAGGCTCCTTTCCCTTGACCTGAGCCCTGTGGTGTCCCTGAGTCTGGCAGGAGGCAGCTGGAGCTGTCTGGCACTTTGGAGACGTTGTACCTGGTGGGCAGCAGCCCCGTGACGTCCATGTCTGTCTCTTCCAGGCTGCCGAAAAGTTCCTGTTCTACCCAACCTGGGCCATGGCGATCCTCATCTCCCTGATCATCCTGGCATCCCTCCCTCTCCCTCTGGTCTTCATCCTCCGGCAGTTCCACCTCGTGTCGGATGGCTCCAACGCCCTCTCTGTCACCTACAAGAAGGGGCGGATGATGAAGGACATCTCCAACTTGGAAGACAACGATGAGACCCGCTTCATCCTGAGCAAAGTGCCCAGTGAGACCCCGTCCCCCATGCCCACGCACCGCTCCTACCTGGGCCCCGGGAGCAACTCCCCGATGGAGATGAGCAGTGCTCCCAATGGACGCTACGGGAGCGGGTACCTCCTGGCCAGCACCCCAGAGTCTGAACTGTGATGGTTGCCTGCCAACCACCCCCATCGGGAGAGGAGGGCACTGGGGAGTGGATCCTGGCTGTCCAGGCAACAGGAAAATTAATTACTATGGAAGATGAAGAAGAAACCCCTCTTAAAATTGTAAGCGAAGCAGCCATTTCCAAGATGACATTGGGAAGAAGGGATTGCAGGAGGGGCAGGACTCCTCTGACAACCCTTGGTGGAAAAGCAGGACCCCTGGACTCATCTTCGGGGAAGGGAGGAGGAGTAAGAAACGCTGCAATACCTTTCCAAGAGTTGTTCTCATGCAGCTCAAATCTGAAGCAAAGAATCTCTCTTTTCTAAGCAGCTGATGGTTGGAACAAGGACCTGGCAGCAGGTGGGAAGCCAATCACACTTCCTCCTGTCACCCAGTGCTCTTCCCTCCCTGTCTGTTGTCCTTGAGCTGGGAGGAGTCAAGGCCTTATTCCAACGAGCACAATTAATCATCGATGTTCATAGCACAAAAAGGTGCTGTTGTTGTCACCATCGTCGTTGTTGTTGTATCTCCTGTAGGTTTTTATAGCCCAAATAAGTCCCCAAATTCTGACCAGGGTTTGCAGGGAGCAGCGGGGGGCCAGCTGAGATGCTGGGGTGTGTGAGACAGGGCATGGTGCATCCCTAGAATCTTTGTTGCCACCAGCATAGGGATGGTGGCTGGGAGTTGTTTGGAGGCACAGAGATGTCACAGCCATGGGATGGAGTGGCTGGGATACTCCGTGGGTTGCTGGTGATGGTGCTGAGTGGCAGGAGGACCCCTGAAGTGGTTTGAGTGTGTGAGCTTGTGTGGGGTCTGGATGGGGTTGGCGGGGTCAGGAGCGCTCTCCTGGAATTACTCCTGACGTGTGGGATGCTCTGCCGAACCAAAATCCCTGGCGTGATGATCATCTCCTCTCACTCCTCTCTTCATCAGAGGAGCTGTGGGACATCCAGTCCTACCACACTCCTGGTTTAGCTCTCAGGAAACCACCCCCTGTCTTCCCTCCTTTGCCCCTCTGCCAAGGTGAGCTGGGCAGTGGTTCTCTCTGGATGTGCCTCCTCATTTCTCCTCGTGTCTCCTCTGAGCCAGGGGTTTGGCACACCCTGTCACACCCCACAGCAGCTCACCAGCCTTTGGATGGGGGTGGCCAGCTCTTGGGGACCACAGGCATCCGAGGAGCAGCAGCTCTTGGGAGCCAGTGCCAGGTCCCCACTAGCTCTTGATCCAGGCTGGGGAGCCCTTGTGAGAATCCAGGGGCCTCTGTTGTGCCCATCCATGGTTTTGTGGGATCAGACTGATGTGACTTTATGTTGTTTCTCCCCAGGATATTTAGGAAAGGGTGGGATCTTCTAGCTCTGAGTCTCTCCCACTGGGACTGAGGGTCATTTCCCTGAATCCTACGTGTAAGCAAGCACTTCTGCCAGGGGTATCAGGATAACCTGGCATCATCCCCCTTTTCCTTGGGGACACAGAAGCAGCAGCCTCCTTGCACATTCTCTCTACTCTGTCACCTCCAAAGTCTGGGGGAACGCCTCATCCTGGCTCCTGCTGGGCTCAGGTTGTGTGTGAAGATCTTTCAGGCCACTCTGAGGGCCACGTTTGTGGGTGCTGGTTCATGAGCCCTTGTTTCCTCCACTTCCCTGTCAGTTGATTTTCTTTCACCTTGGTTCTCCTTTTGGCTGGAGGTGAAGGCAGAAAGCAGCTGGTCTATTTGCAACACGCCTGACTTTCAGCATCCCTGGGGCCAGGAGGTTCCCACAGTCACATCTCTTGTGGGTGCAATCCTTTCTTCACAGTCTTCTCCATGGACTTGGCTGGTGACCTGGAGACTCTTCCTGGACAATTAGCTCAAGCCTTTCTTTAATTGTTTTTCTGGGGAGCAGGTGGAGGAGTGGACTGAACCAAAGCAGCTCGGTGATGGTTCCAAGAGGCACCAGATCTGCGAGTCAGGATCAGCCACGCTCCTCCAGAAGTTCCCCCTTCCTTGTCCCCTCCCATGTCTCTCTCTCTCCTTCCTCTGCCCATGCAAGAGGGACACAGAAATGTCCCCATGGCATCATCTCTGGAAGGGAGAAGCTCAAATCTGGTGACATTTCCCTCTCATTAGGCAACGTGTTCCCTCCCATTTCTTATGGGGTCCATTCTCACCTGACCAGCAGAACAGAGGATGAGTCAAATCATTGCCCAGCATCACCTCCCTGACACCCCCGAGCCCAGGGGCTGGACTCCCACCATAGCTCCCATGGAGTTAATGGAGCAGGACACCTCCCATAGCCAAAACTCAGTCCCATGTGCTCCCATGGCGTGATGCTCCTTGAACCCCGAAGGATCTGGCTCTCCGTCTCTTCCAACCCTGTGCCCAAACCAGCCAGGGAGGCATTTGCTTTCCTCTCCTCTTCTTGCAGCACCAATAGGAGGCAAAGTCAATAAGAAGGTAACAAAGAAGCTCTATAATATATATATATAATATATATACAGAGAGAGGAGATGGAATAATAACCTAGAGATTCTCTATTTCTATTGTATATTTATTCTGTAAATGTCACTGTAAATGCTGTTAAATGACAGATCGTATTCCAAAGTGGCCCATGACCTATTTTCATTCCCAGTGCTGTACAGATCAATTTTCATTCTATAGCAGGGCATATTTTTACCTTTTTATTTCTTGTGCGTGGTGGGTGCATGTCCCCTTCACTCCCCCCAGCCCCAGGGGTGTCCAGCGAGGAGGAGGAGGAGGAGGAGGAGGAGGAGGGACGACACCTTTACTTTTATCTGTGGAAATACTGTATTTTGTCGTGGCATTTGCTCGGTGTTAGACACGGGGTGTTGGGGGGGAGTGTGTGTGTGTTAGGTTTTAGGAGATCCGTGTTGTCGCCGTGGGAGCGTGCACGTGTTCGTCCGTAGGCGCCGTGTGTGGGGTGTGCGTGTGTCCGTGTGCGTGGGTGGCTTTAGGATTCACTTCTGGCTGTACTCGCTCACTTTTGGAGCCTGCGTCGGGGTTTCTCCCGCTCGCCGGGGCAGGTTCTCCCTCCACACACCTTGCTGGGGTCCCAGGCTGAGGATGGGACCGACCCCCAGTGGCTTTTAGCCCTAGAAATCACTTCTTTCCCTCTTTTTCTGCACAGAGGCACAGGGAATAGCTGCTAGTTGTGAGCACAGGCACTTTTCAGTTTTCCTTCAGGCAGCGGGACAAAGAGGGGGGAACTGCTGCCGATATCCCTGTCCCCCCACATCAGCTCCGTGGTGGGTTCCCAGCCCAGGTCCTACTGCTCAGAGCAGTGTGGTGTCCCTGGGTGGGGGACGAGGAGGTGCTGGGTAGCTCAGGAGGGGTCTAAACCCTGTTCCCTCTCTAGGGGGAGGGATGTTCAGTGGGTCTGGACAGGGAAACAAAGAAGGTTGCTGGAGGGGCACACCCTGTGGTGCTGGAGCTGTAGGTCCAGCCTGCAGGGCTGGAGTTGGGATGCTCTGTCCCCCAGCATCGGCCTCTGCTGCAGGGACCTTGACCCCAGAGGAGATGACTGGAGGTTGGTCCCCCAGGGTGTCCCATGGCTCCTTCCACTCAATCCCTCCAAAACAACCCCTTCCTCACCTCTCAGCTCCTGCCCAGACCCTGACAGGTCACATTAAGCCCCAGCACCTCCCAGAAGCAACTCCCACTGCCTTCTAATGGCTCCCAGCCTCCCGGAGCCCCCACCCTTCCCGAGCGTGGGTCTCGCTGGCAGGAGCAGGGAGTGGGGCCTTGGTGGCCGGGAGGGACTTGGCACAGCCATGGGAACACGCAGGATGCGGCTGCTTCCCCTGGGACAAGCACAACACTGGCAAAACCCTCCTGTACAGGTAAAGCACAGACCTCGTAGTGACGCGTCCCGTGTCCCCTCGTAGCCGCAGTAGTTCCCCCGTGAGCCGGGCGGGGCCGGGCTGCGCCGCCCGGGCTCCTCGGCCATCGAGAGAAACCCTGTAAGAGTTGTATTGGAGTCTGATTAAAAGTCTCTTCTTACCAAGTCTCTCCTCACAGAGTCTCTTCTGTGCCTCTGTTTCCTTCCTTGGGTGGGCGTTGGGGTCTCTCTGAGGTTTAGGGTGGCAGGGACAAAAAGCAAAAGGCCACTGGTGTTGAGGTCTGGCCTTCCCTGTCCTGTCCCACTATTGTCCTCCTGTATCCCCTCATCCCTTCCTCCACCCAGCATCAGCCTCTGCAAGGGCCTTTCTCTGAGCGAGCTGTGGGTGCTTCAGGAGCATTGTGGAGGTTGCGTTCCACCCTGCACCAGTTTAACCAGTACACCCCGGCTTTCCAGGGCACAGGGACTGGTCTGACGCAGCGTCTGCTCCTCTGCACAATGCCCAGCTGACAGTGCTGAGTGCTGGGAGCCTGGAGACCCTTCCTGGAGAAGGAGCAAGGGTTCCCAGCAATCCCAGATGACTTCAAGTGCTGGAAATTAGCTTGCGTTATCTAGGGAGCAGGACTGCCTCTTCCCTCCCATCTCTGGTAGCTCGTTTGGCTTCTCCATGGCTGCTTCAGGGAGCTTGAGGCAGGAGAGAAGAAATCAGGAGAGATGGATCCTGGTGAGACCCCTGCACTGGAGGTGCCGTGGGGACCCTGCCATGGCCGTGAGCTGAGCCCGGCCCCACGCCGTGGCAGCTGTGGGGAAGCAGGGAAGCTCTGGAGATGCTGGTGTGGGACTGGGGCAAGTCTGACACGGCTGGAGGAGCAGCACTGCCCAGGGAGGGACAGGAGGTGGCACAGGGCGATCCGTGTCCCAGAGGACATCCAGGACCCAGCTCTGGGGGAAAACATCCCCCAGGAGTGATGACCAGGACAATGGGACACGAAGGGCAGGTCTGGCCCCAGCAAAGCCAGCGACAGGACACACGTGTGCTGAAGCAGCCAAACTCAGCCCCTCTGGAGCTCCTGGAGGCTGAGAGAGGCTCTGCAGGGGCCAGAAAATCCCAGTGCCAGGGGCTTCCTGAAAACAGGTGGGAGAAACAAACTGGAAAGGGCAATTCTGGCCCTTGAGGGCTGGAAGAATGGTGCAGAAATGGGTCCAAATGTGGAATGTAAGCCAAATACATTCTATTTTAAAAACCCATAAATACTGAACTTCCTGTGGCAGTGAGGGAGAGAGGTTTCAGAGCCTGGTGGGAGGTGAAGGATGTTGCTGTCGGATGTGCGGGTGGGTTTTGGGCGTCCCATCTCAAAACAACTCTGGCCCAGGCTGCGAGCACGAGGTGGGTTCGGACGCGAGGTGGAGCTGCTACAGCAACATCTGCTGTGATCCCCGAGCACCTCGGAAAGGAAAAGGACATCCTGATGCTTAAAGACCGGGAAACCGAGGCACAGCAGCCCCTCACGAACCGCTCTCGCTCCTTCCAAAGCCAGACAATCCCCACCACTGTCCCCAGCCCAGCCCCCTCCCGTTCCCAAGTTGCTTTTATGGAGCGAAATTGCGTCAGCGATGCCGTGGATGGAGCCAGATTGTGCCCAGAGCCCGGCGCGCTCCGGCGGCCGCGTTTTCCGTGCCGGGGCTGCGGGACACGAGGTGGCACTGTGTGCCAGGGCACGGGCACACCGCCCCGCCGGCCCCGCTCCCCGCCCGGCCATCGCCGTGGGCCAGCTCCCCTTCCAGGCTGAGCTCATGCAGGGATGGGGCTGCAAACTCTGTCAGCGTAACCTGCGCTGCTAGAATGAGCTGAAAAATTCACCTGGCAGAGAGAGACAGAGCTTGTCCATGGGTTGTGAGAGCTTTTTTTGGAAAGATTCGCCTCCAACAGATAGTCTGGAAAGGTTTCTTGGGGATGACAGCCTGGGGAGGGGAGTGCTGTGGGTGCCACCACACACAGATCAGAGATTAATCTGCCCCACAAAAACATGAGGGCAGAGATCTTGTTTGGAGCATCCAGGGGTTGCTGAGGACAGTGTATCTTTCATTAATGAGACTCTGGGCGGGAAGGACCTGGAGAGGTTGGTTTGCCTATTTCTACACCAAAACAGGATTGTCTCTCCCTAAACTGCTGCAGTCCACCCACCACCTCTGTCCTTCCATGGACATCCCAGTGTGTCCCCAGCCTCTCTGTGAGGCCACTCAGCCCCCCGAGCCCCCTGAGCTCTCTTGTGCTGGTCTCTCCTCGCCCCTGGGGATGTGCCTGACATGCTGGCTCAGGGTGCTGCGCTGGGTCAGGGAAAGAGGCCGTGGGTGGGGGGGACCCAGAGACCCCTTCCCATGTCCTCAGGACCCACCCAAAGCTTTCCAGGTGAGAGCTGATCCTCCTTGAGATCTTCCAGGTCCTGCTGTTCATTCCATCCTTTGTCTGGATGTTATCTGAGATGCCTTGAGCCCCGCAGGACATCCCTGCAGAAGTGACTCCTTGCTCCAAAAAGGCCCTTATTCATCCAGCTCTTTCCATTTTCTCTCCTTCTCTCTCTCTTTTTTTAATTTTTTTTTCCCATGGACATTAAAAACCAGAAGGCATATTTAGAGAGCAGACAGCTTTGGGCGGGTGTTGCTGGTTAAAAGATCTCTTCCTTCCCCAGAAACAACTCATTTGTCTGCTTGGTCACCTCCTCCCACCCCAGGAACGGCCGCGCTTGGGTGCACGAAGCTCTTCCTGGCGGGATGAAAGTCGGCAGATAAAATATTAGCATCAGGTCGCAGCATTCCTTCCTCCTGGCCAAACTCGCATTACGACGATGAGTAGCTGAGCTGCGATGCCTGGCCGGTGATGCAAGGCTCGATTTTTCCAGCACAGTTTTCCCTCGGGCTCCAGGCTCTCCCGCTGGTGCAGCTCTGGGTGGTTTGGGTGTGGAGCTACGCCAGCCTCCACCCGCTCGGGATCCGGCCCTGGAAGCTCTGGAGTTGCAGTCACAGTTGGAGCAGGGCTTTCTTGGTGGTAAGATTCGACCGTGGCTCTTGTGCCTCGTGGATTTTTTTGGGTGGAGCGCTTTCCCCAGCCACTCCCGGTACCGCCCTGGATTTTGGGGGCACATCACCGAGGGGACAAACCTGGGCAGGGGGTGAGGAGGGGCCCTGGTGGGGTGACAATGCACCACACAGCCCAGGGAGGTGCAGAGCGAGGTGCTGAGGCAGCACCCCCCCCACTCCCTGTCCCCTCACCCTGCACTAAGAACTCCCATATCCAAGTGCTGGCCCTCGTGGATGAGAGCCTCACGACAATAAGAGGCCTGTGCTGGGTTTGGATCCCTTCACTGACCCCAAAGCATCCCCCACCCCCTCAGTGCAGCAGCACCAGCAGTGCCAGTGCAGAAGTAAACAGTGCAGGCAGGATGAGTCCCTCAGGTCTTCACCCGGGTGACAGCCTTGGCCCTGGGGCACCAGAGCTTCTCAGCTCTTCCCCAGCCCCGGGAGCTGGGGCTGAGCAGCGTCCCGGGGCGGTCGGAGCCCCCCAGGGAGGGGGCTTGGGGGAAGGGCCCCGGGGGCTGGGGTGGTTGGTACCCCGAGCCCCGGCAGGCGCTGCGGGAAAGGGGCATCTCACACGCAGGAGCAGAAACAGGGCGGAGAGATGCTCGGGGAGGGTGGTGGGAGGGAAGGGGGGTCAGCTCTGAGTGCAGCCTCCCAGCTCCCCACCGGCCCCGGGGTCGGTCTTTCCTGACCTCTCGGTGAGCGAGGGATTGCGAGCCAGGGAGGGATGGGATCTGCGGGAGCCTCTGCCAAGAGCTGGCTCCAGATCCGCAGGCAGCTCTGGGCTGCATTTCCCCTCCGGCGCGAAGAGGAGCTGGGGTGTCCGGGGTTCACTCCTCGCTGACACCGACCCCCCGAGACCCTCACCGGCACGTCG
>VWYI01048704.1:191582-213334 GCA_013399455.1 Anthoscopus minutus
CCCCGGCTGCCGCACCCCCCCGCCCGCTCCTGGCCCCCTCCATCCCGCACTTGTTGCTGCCCGGCAGGGCTGGGCTGGCTCCCGGTTTAGGGCGGTTTTATTTGGGGGGGTGGCTTTGGAGGGGGTGGAGGTTGCAGCCTCCCCTGCTGTCCCCCAGCAGCCAGCGGTGTCCGGCGCGGCTCCAGCTTGCTCCCCCCGAGGCCAGAGCCGAGCCTGAGCCCCCCCTTTTCCCCTCCCCAGTCCCATCTCTGTCCTCCTCTCCCGCCTTCGCTGAACCCCAGCTCCTCGCCCGGAGGAAGGGTGCACGCTGTGGGCATCTCCCATCCACCGAAATCTATGATCAGCTCGGTGTGTGTCTCCTCCTACCGTGGACGCAAGTCTGGGAACAAACCACCCTCCAAAACATGCCTGAAGGAAGAGATGGGCAAAGGGGAAGAGTCGGACAAGATCACCATCAACGTAGGTGGCACCCGGCATGAGACCTACAAAAGCACCCTGCGGACTTTGCCGGGCACCCGCCTGGCCTGGCTGGCTGACCCCGACGCCCAGAGCAACTTTGACTTTGATGGTAAAAGCAACGAGTTCTTCTTCGACCGCCACCCCGGGATCTTCTCCTACGTGCTCAACTACTACCGCACCGGGAAGCTGCACTGCCCCGCGGACATCTGCGGGCCGCTCTTCGAGGAGGAGCTCACCTACTGGGGCATCGACGAGACCGACGTGGAGCCCTGCTGCTGGATGACCTACCGCCAGCACCGCGACGCCGAAGAGGCCCTGGACATCTTTGAGAGTCCCGAGCCTGGTGGAGGGGCTGGTGGAGAGGAGCCTGAAGAGGAAGGGGGTAGGGAGATGGCCCTTCAGCGCCTGGGCATGGATGACAGGCCCCCAGGGGCGGCAGGGAATGCCGGAGGGGGGGGCTGCTGCCGGAACTGGCAGCCCAAGATGTGGGCGCTCTTTGAGGATCCCTACTCGTCCAAGGCGGCACGGGTAAGCTCCCGAAACGCGCCGGTGGGGAGGTGGGATGGGGCCGTGCTGGGGTTGTGTCTTCAGCTGCCCGTCCTCAAGGGCAAGTCTGACTTTCCTGGTGGGCTACGTGAGGTCCCCCCACAACTGTGCCCCTCCTACTGTGGGGCACGTGAGCTATCTCCCATCCTACAGGTCACCTCTTCCATTGTCTCCCAGTCCCCTCCCAGCACATCACACCTGGGAGAGCTGGGCTGAAACTGGGGGCAAGCAGAAACCCTGCCCCCTTTGCGCCCCCGAGTGCTCCCTGGGCACCTCCTGGAGATGAGGGATTGCCCTTGGCAGGGCTGACTCCTGGCAGACTTTCAGGATGCTCTAGGACAGGATGTTTGGGTTCCTCTTGCTGGGCTGCATGATGCCAAAACCCACATTTAACAGCCCAGGTGTGGTGCGGAGGTCAGGGCTGGGAGTCAGCTCCTGCAGCAACCAGGATCCTCGTGGTTGCTCCTAAGCAGCACGCGCTCCTCGTGTGCAGGAACCACGACCCCAAAGGACACTCTGTGCCTGTGCACCCCCTGCCCGCCGTCCCCACCGAGGACGCTCCCGTCCCCAGCACACGGAGCCCACCGGGGCTCAGGCAGCGCTGGCACCGCGCAGCCCAGCACGGTCCCGCAGCCCCTCCCCTGGCGTGGCCCTGGTACCGTGTGTGTGCACACGTGAGCTCATCCATGCACCTGAGACCCTGCCAGCCTCCCTGGGCACGCAGGCGCTCCCGGGACGTGTCCCCCAAAACCGGGCTCCCAGCCTGGTGCTCCTCTGCGCCCGTGTCTCCTCTCCCAGCTCCTCGTGGATCATCCCCAAAGCGCTGCCCACCGACCCCCCGGTACCCACCCGGCTTATAAATCTGCCACACACAGGCAGGCAGGCAGTTGGGATCGAGATGAGTTCTGGATGCATTTAGAGGTGTAAAAAAATCCCATCAATGGTAAGAAATTCTGCAGGCATTTCACACCCACGAGCAGCGCGCGGGGCAGGGGTCAGTTTGGCAGGGAGGTGTTTTTGCAGCAAATGTTAGAGCAACACACACACACACATGCAGAGAATGCTCGGGCAGCAAGAGCTGAACCCGTTTGAAAAGGATGCCCTCTCTGCCCATCTCTGAGGACTCTTCACCTTGGAGAGATGCTCTGAGTGGTGTAAAGCTCCAAATAAAAAATTAAACAAAATTAAAAATAACCCCAAGCACAAAAATTCAACTCATTTTTTTTCCCCCTGATGTCATTTGGTTCTGCTTTTCCTGTGTGCTGAGCTGCTCCTGGAAAGGCTTTAGCAGGGTGAATGTATTGGAGGGAGCAGAGATGGTTGTGATTGAGGCCCAGCTGAGGCTTTAATGGGACCAGTTTGTACTGGGATCTCTCTGCTTCTTTCTCACTGCTCTAGATAAATGTTCAGCTCAGCAGTGCCATGGGAACGATCAACTTCCAGAGGCAACAGGAAAAAATCCTGGTATAGTTTTGCCATAGCTTAGAACTGCTCTGGCAAGAGGGGAAACTGAGGCACAAGAGCAATGCAACCAGCCCAAGTGAGGGCACCCAGTTCCTGCCGGGAGTCCCCACCCAGCATTAGGATGCTGCAGGAGTCCTGAGCATCTCTGTGGGTACAACATTCCTGGGGCTGCCCTGGCATTTGTGGTGGGTGAGGTTTGCAGTGGTTGGGATTTTTTTAATACCCCATTTTGGGGTGTCCCCTTTTCTTGCCAGAGCCAAAGGGGCTCTGCTGGCTCTGGCTGCAGGGAATGTGCAGGAGCAGCAGAACAGCATGTTGCCAAACCTTGGGAAGCAGCAGTCCCAGGCTGTCCATGTAAACTCTCTCCCTCTCTGTGTGGCAGCTCTGACTAAGAGTCTCTGGAGCTGAATTTCTCCGGTCCTCGCTCCTCTGTCCATGGAGCAGCCCCTCGGGCCCTGACTCAGTTGGCTCCTTGTTTCCATCTTTCCCTCCCTCCAGCACCTCTCCTCCTGAGCTGGCGACTGTGTGAATGCATGGTTGGAAATCTCTCCCATGTTTCAGCCGCTTTTCCGTGCACCACCGATGGCCAAGGGCTCCTCAGCCAAGTCCACTCAGGGAATATTTGGTCCCTGGTGCAAGTGCTGTCCCAGCTGGAGCTTAACACTCTCCTCCCCCATGGGAAACTGCTCTGGCTGTGATTTTACCTCTACATCCAAACTCTTCTTCCAAGCAGCTCCTCATTATTTTTTGCCTTTGCAGCCCAACTTGGAGAGTCCTGACCTCACTTTCATGGGGACATTCAGGCTAGTGACCCCCTGTAGGGCCATGGATTTTTTTGGGAACGCCTATCTCCAGCTGTTGAGTGCAGGTTAAGATTGTGTAGAACATCAACAGGTTCTGGAGGACTTGTTTGGTGGGAGTTCTGGTGTGTATTGGTAGTACTGGGTTTCCACATAGAGTTTGTTACTTTCAAGACATTTTTGGAAAAGCACTTGAGTTTGGAGCAGAGACTGAAGCTGAGGTGAGATATCTTGGGTCAGACACAGAGCTGGAGCAGCACTCCCTGGGGGACACTAGGGTTGGCACCGGCTGTGAACCCGACTCTTCTATTTTTAAAGGCTGATTTTGCTCCTTGATCTAAATCAGGTCTCACCTCACACCCAGCAGCAGGGCTGCCTCATTATTCAAGTGTTTGCATGGTCTCGCTCCCTTCCTGGGTGATTTTTTTTCTTTCTACTTTCCTTTAAGTCTAAATTTTTACTCTTCAGGTTTTCCCAAGATTCCCCATACAGGGAAGCTCAGGAACGTGACTCAGCCCTCAGCTGCAAAGCGGATTATTTTGGCTGTGCCACCACTGTGTAGAGACACTTGTCTGGTTAAGCTGGCCTTGCTTTAAGATCCCAGTTTTGTTGTTTTTGTTTCCCAAACTGCACACGACTGCTCAGCCTTCAGAGCCGAATCCCCACGTGTGGCCCAAAGGGGTCTGACTGAGGGGTGAGGAGCATCTCGTTCCATCCCCAAGCAGGGATCTCTCACTGGGGCAGGAGAATCATCTTCCAGAGGCTTCTCCATCATTTAATGCCTGATTTAAACTTCACACCAAACTCTTGCAAGGCTGATGCTCTCACACGGGTCTGCCCTCGGGGATACCCCCCAAGGATGCTCCTGGCAGGCTCGGAGCTGCCGGCACCGCCGCTGTCCGGGGCCGGGTGTTTCTCCAGCGTGACTCAGGCTGTCTCTGCTGCTGATTCACTCCAGCCGAGGATCCGGGCTGTCGCCTGGAGCAGGCTCACGGTGCGGCTCTGCCAGGCGCAGCCGCTTGGGTGGATTTGACAGCAAAAGGTCACGTCCTGCTTGGTGCAGGTGCAGCGGAGGGGCTGCAGCAGGACCTGCTGCCGGGAAGCCGAACCCACCGTGCTTTTGTGCTGGAGGAAGGTGGAACAAGAGTTTTTCTGCTCTGAAGCTTTTTTTTTTTGGCGGGAGGACGGTGAAGGGGTGGCTCCTGGAAACAGATGCTCCAGGTAATGGGCTCGCCAGGAGAGAGGGAGGGAGCTGAGCAGGATTGGTGGGCGCACAACAAGGTGGTGCTCTGTGACACAGCCTGCCACTGCCAATGCGTGCTGCCGGCCCCGCCTCGCTCACATCCGAGGCGAGAAGGGAGGAGGAGAAGACGTGAAGGGGACAATGGTCTCGCTGCTTGGGCAGAGAAATGGGGACATCTGGGTGTCACCAGGTCCAGGCATCAGCAGCAGGCTGAGCTCTGCCTGCTCCTCTCCTCATCCTGCCCTCCCAGTCCTGGACCTTCTGTGGGCACATCACCCACCACTGACCCTCAGGAAGGGGGTGAAAGGACATGTCTGACACATCCAGACCCCGCAGCTCACAGCTGTGAAGAGTGTGAGCCTGGCATCTAGAGGGGTTTGTGATGAATGTGGGGGAAATCTGAATTTGTCCTGTCAGAATTCCCTTTTCATGTCTGTTCCCACTGGAAGATTGCTTCAGTCCCAGTTCCCCCTCATCCCTGCCACTGCCATTCCTGGCACATCTCCAGTACACCTGTACAGATCGTAGCACTTGGAGAAAGGTCCTGATGGCCCCAGGCACTGAGGGTTGCTGTCAGCTCATGGGAGAGGCCCAGGGATCCCTCCTCATTCTCCACCCTTGTTCTTGGGGCAGTGGGTGGCAGCATCTGGAGCATTCTGACCTCCTCCAAACAGAAGAGGTTGCCCCACATCAGCTCACAGCCCATGTAATTTTGACTTTTGCAGGTGGTTGCTTTCGCCTCGCTTTTCTTCATCCTGGTCTCCATCACGACCTTCTGCCTGGAGACGCACGAGGCCTTCAACATCGACGTCAATGTGACAGAGACCCTGGTGGTTGGCAACACCACCACGGTGCTGCTGACACACAAAGTGGAGACAGAGCCCATCCTCACCTACATCGAAGGCGTCTGCGTGCTCTGGTTCACCCTCGAGTTCCTGGTTCGCATCATCTGCTGCCCAGATAAGATTCTCTTCATTAAAAACCTGCTCAACATCATTGACTTTGTGGCCATCTTGCCCTTCTACCTGGAGGTGGGGCTCAGTGGCCTGTCCTCCAAAGCTGCCCGGGATGTGCTGGGCTTCCTACGGGTGGTGCGCTTCGTCCGCATCCTCCGGATCTTCAAGCTGACACGGCACTTTGTGGGTCTCCGCGTGCTGGGCCACACGCTCCGGGCCAGCACCAACGAATTCCTGCTCCTCATCATCTTCCTCGCCTTGGGGGTCTTGATTTTCGCCACCATGATCTACTACGCCGAGCGGATCGGAGCCAAGACGTCCGACCCCACCGGGAGCGACCACACTCACTTTAAGAACATCCCCATCGGGTTCTGGTGGGCCGTGGTCACGATGACGACCCTGGGCTATGGTGACATGTACCCCAAGACCTGGTCGGGGATGGTGGTGGGGGCCCTGTGTGCCCTGGCCGGGGTGCTGACCATCGCCATGCCCGTGCCCGTCATCGTCAATAACTTTGGGATGTACTATTCATTGGCCATGGCCAAGCAGAAGCTGCCAAAGAAGAAGAAAAAGCATATACCCCGTCCGGCCCCGCTGGACTCCCCCACTTACGGCAAATCCGAGGAAAACTCCCCCCGGAACAGCACCCAGAGCGACACCTGCCCCTTGGCAGTAGAGGAGGGGGTGACGGAGAGGAAGCGGTCAGGTGAGACCCCAGAGGTGGGGCTGAGGGAGGGGGTGGCCTCTGGGAGGTCTCATGTGTGGGCCCCTGTGTCCCCGAGTCCCCGGGGATGGTGCAGGAAGTGGCTCCCAGCTCTGGGTTGGTGCAGAAAGGGCTGGGCCCCTTGGCTGTGAGGGTGTTGGGGGCCATGCTGGTGCACCAGGGCACTGCAGGACAAAGCCTCCATCCAGGCAGAGGGGAAGGGCCATGTCCTGCTTTCCCAAAGGCCATCTCCTTCCCTCCTAGAGGCACAGATCAAGCCACCGTGGTGGGTTTCGAGGTGTCCCCGCCTAACCCGCCTCTCCCTCACAGTGACAGAGGTAAGGCCGCTCGCCCTACTCCCACGTGAGCCTGGTCATGCCCTTGGGACAGATTCTTCCTTTGCTTCCTCCCACCATAAATCAGGGTAACCTTTGCCAAATTGATAAATCCATGGACATTCCCTGGGGCTTGACCCCACCTCATCGTTCATCTGCTGGTAGACAGAACCCCTGCCCTGCTGCACCAAATCCTGAGCAAAACCAGCCCCTGGATATTTCTTTTTGTCATCTCACGAGCTGAAGTTTGAGGGTTGGCCAGTGTTTCCTTTGGATCAGGATAAGGCACAGCCCCAGCCATGGGCAACTGTGGGACCATCCCTTGGGCTGCCTTTGGGGGTCTGTGTGAGCCCTGCTCCTCTGTCAGCGCTAGCCACGGTGGCTGCTCTGCCCCTTTTTGTCTTGGTTTGCTGCCAGTGGCACCTCTGGGGTGTCTGGAACAGGAGGTAGGTACCAAGGCGGGGTTGTGTCCTGCAGCAACACCGAGGTCAGCCCTGGGCAGCTGCACATCTAGCCACATGTGTTTAACAGTGATGGGCCTCCTGCTGGTGGGGAAACAGGGAGTTCTGAGTGCCCCAAACAGCTCTTTTCCTTTATAAATCTCCTTTTTCCACATGCCTGTGAATTCCATCTGCCCCAGGAGCTCTGGCAGCAGGGAACAGTTAGAGCCAGGAGCTCAGGCCAGGCCCTCACGTGGCAGAGCATCCTCTCAGCCAACAAACCAGGGAGCCAGGGGACATAAATTAGCACTTCCCACTACCCCGAGCAGCCCGCTCCTCAGCAGTGTGAATTTTGGAGAGCTAATTCCCTCCAATTAGGTGGGTGGATCTCAAAAACCTGGGGTGTTTCATCCCCAGCTTTGGCTTCATGCAGGTTTTATAACCCTCAGCAGGACTAGAGCTGCTTGGAATGATATCTGTCCTTGTCCTGCCCTAAATGAGCGTGTCCAGGCTGGGATCAGCACCTGAATTGGTGGGTGTTGCTCTGGGCCACCTGCAACCTGCTCTTCTGCTTCTTTGCACGGTCTGACCAACCCCTTCAGGCCACCCTGAGCACTTTCTCCCATGGCTTTGTCAGCTGCTGATGGGTCTCTGCCCATCTTGCAGACTCCAAGCAGAATGGTGAGGCCAACGTGGTGCTGTCGGACGAGGAGCAGCCGCTGTCCCCGATGGACGAGGAGAAGCGGCCGATGCGGCGCTCCAGCACCCGGGACAAGAACAAGAAATCCTCCACGTGCTTCCTGCTGGCCACAGGGGACTTCTGTGCAGCAGATGGAGGCATCCAGAAAGGTACGGCTGGAGGTGTGAGCAGGACCTGGGTGGGGAGGGAGAGGTGGAGGCTGAGTTTTGTTGAGCCGATCCAAGACTGGTTCATCTCCATCCGCCTGCCTGGCTGTTCTCTGCTCCCCAAATCCACATCTTCCTGCCTCTCCATCTGCTTCACCTCTGCCCAACACATCTCTCCGTGCTGGCTCCACATTTTGTTTTCTCCTCCCCAGTTGTCCCCATTTGGGGTCTGTGACCCCGTGCTGGCTGCACTGCCCACACAGTGCTCCAACCTCTGCCCCTCCAGCTCTTCTCCCAGGCTTTCAACCACCCATCTCTGGATGGTATGAGTGTCTCCTGGGGGCTGAAGGTGACCAAAAGGTTTTCAGCAGGGACAAAAAAAATCCAGAGGCTTTTCCCTTCCTCTCCCCTCCGGTGGCTTTCAGTGGGTTTGAGCGTGGGGAGATGTGTCAAGTGCTGCCTTGCCAGCAGCTCCGGGCTGCCAGAAAGGCTCCTCTGGGTTTGGAACAGGAGCTGTGCTAAGTGTTGAGGTTTTCCATGGGAAACTGAGGGGGAGATGAGTCAGGAAAACACAAAACTCTCCTTCCCATGACAAAACAAAATCTTCTTCAACCTGGTCCCAGACTTCTCTGCTGCTCTGCCCATCTCCCAGCACTCAGCCCCAGAGAGGGTAAATCCAGTGCCCCAGAATCCAGCTGTACCCTCGGTTGCTGGGATAACACTTAGGGCACAGCTCAGTTTTCCAGTTGTGCAGTTTTGTGTGTCCAGGGTGGCGTGGGATGCTGTAGCTGCAGAGCTGACCTACTTCTACCTCCCTGGTTCCACCTGGTACTGCTCACAGGGAACGGTGCCTGGGAGCTGGGACCAGCAGGAGGGATGATGTGCTGCATCTCTGAACTGCTCCCCAAGAGCTGTTGCTGTTTGGAGAGCCTCAGGGGTTTGTTACTTTTGGAGCTGCTCAGGATGGCACAGAATGGGTGGGAAGCAGGGAGGTGTTTGGGGGCAATCACATTTATCAGTAGAAGAAGTGAATTGGTTGTTTCCTCCTGGGAAATCAAGGATTCCCTTTGGCATTGCTGCTCAGCCTCAGAAAGAGGACAAGGAGGAAAAGCTTTGCTCATCCTTGGGGTACCATCAAATATCTGCTTGAAATGCCTGATGTTTTTTCCCTGGAAGTGCCTTTTCCTGTGAAGTTGGTCTCTCAATGCCTGTTAATGTGGAGAGGGGAGAGAGGTTTAGTCCCACTCCAGACTGGAATGCTGAACTGGAAGAGATGGAGGAGAGGGATGAAAGCCAGTGCTGATCGTCCTCAGAAAATACTGAGGCTAGGCTTCAGTTGAAGCATTTGAATCTGATCCCACTGAAGCCAGGAAGAGTGGAGCAGCTCTAAGGGTTGAGATCCAGAGCTGCTTTCACTCACTCCCAAATCCCATCACTGCATCACAGGAGACTGGGAGATTTCTGTCCTTGTGTGGTGGCAGCAGCTGCTCTCTGGAAGGGCACTATGGTGATGGTTCTTGCCGTGTTCTGGTGTCTTCCCTGCAAATTTCAAAGTGCCTTTTCCACTTCAAAATAGAAGGTGTGCATGGGTCACCCATCCCCATGTTGCTGGAATGATGTTGCACCAGGAGAAAGCTGGGTCTGGTGTCCAGTGATGCTTGAGACCTTTTGGGAAGAGGGAACCTCAGTACCTGTGTCCTGCTTGGGCCGTGGACAGGGAGGCTGTCCTGGGAGGTCAGGGCTGGCCTAGGGAAATGCTCCAGTATGGTCAGGGGTGAGCAGAGGTGACCAGGGGGCAAAGCAGCCTCCAGCCAAAAGTCTCTGGGAGCCGCAGAGGAGCCGCTTCCCTTGGTCTTGATTTATCTCCTGCTGAGGCTGTTTGTTCTGGTACTGGGATGCTGGCAGCTCTGCAAATTGTGATGAGCTTGGTTCTGAGCCCGACTCACTGATGGCCATCTGTCAGATCCTGGGACAGGTACTGGTGTCTGTACAAGCGGTGGAAATCAGGAGAGGGAGCTGGTCTGGGAATAAGCTGCAGATCTTGGCATCCATTGTGGCTTAGCCCCAACTCCAGAGGTTGGTCTTGCTGGAGCAGCTCAGAGAGAAGAGCTGCTCCTGCCTTTGGACCTGAGCCTGGAGCAGATTGAGCTGGATTGCTGTGGATTCCTATGTGCAACGTGTTTCTTGTTCCTGTGGCTGTTTCCACTGGAATTGCTTTGCTCCCTGGCTGCCAGGGATGGCTTCAGACCCTTTATGTCCCCTCAGCACTGGGGACCTGCTCAGCAGCTCCCAAAAGTGCGTCCTGCTGGGTGCAGACACCTTGGCATGGGGCTGTCCTGGCACAAAAGCCCTGTCCTCTGCTTGGATGGAGGGATATGGAGGCAGGATGAGTCCAGCCAGTGAGACTGGTTAGGATGGAGCCCCAGAATCGCTTGGGTTGGAGCAGAGCTCTACGAGTCCAAGCTTCCCCCAGCACCCGGCCACTAACCCATGGCCCCACGAGCCAGATCTGTGTGTCCCTTAGAAAACTCCACCTCCTTTACCAGCACATTAACACGGCACAGCAGCAATTTTTGGCTCTGCAGAGCACCATGCAGCTGATTTTCACTCTGTTTCTTGGTGTCAGTGCAGGGCCATGACTCTCACATGGCCTGAGCCTGCGGGATGGGATCAAGCTGGGAATGCTCACAGGAGCATCCCTGGAGTTGCCTGGCTGGGGGGACTGAGGACCAGCCCACATTTGCAGAGGGACACAACCCCACACAAGCTGCATGCCAGGCCTCTGTCACCAACAGCAGGACATTCCTGGGCTTTGCTGCCTGCCTGCTTTACCCCCTCCCATCTGGCACCAGCTCCCAGCCTGTGCCTGTGCGAGCAGAGCTACTGCAGGGAGCAGGCAGAGCCACGGTCCAGGAGACTCATGAGAGTTAAAATCAAAGGCTCAACCCTGACTAATATAAACACAGTCACATTGTGCACACAAGGCCTTGCTCTGATGTCAGTTGTAGCCACAGCCATGACTACGACCATGAGAGCCACAGTTTTCCAGGCTGTGCCTGCTTGATTCTCCAGGGTGACTGCGAAGCCCTCCGGGTCCCAGTGTGATGTATCCACGCTGCTTGCTCTCTGATCTTGATAGCAGTGAAGGAGGTGAGGAGCACCTGGGATGGTCCTTCCCTCTGTGGTTCCAACATCTTCTCTGCAAGAGACTTTACATGGACATAACCTCCAGGTTGCACTTTATGTTCTGGCCCATCCAGTCTCCTACCCCGAGTTCCTCACACGCTTCCTGATGTTGTTGGGTTGTTTCCCCAGGGCCACCGTGTATTCTGTCATGGTTTCTTCCCCCACCTGTGCTCTTTTCTTGGCAGCAAGCCTGTTTCTAAAGCAATCCCAGTGACTCTGGGTAGCCCCAGGGCGAGTTACTGGGACACCAGCTCTGCCCATCAGCTGTGGCAATTAGCAAAGCACAGCCCTCTTGTGCATTGTGGCTTCACTCTGTGGTGGCACCCGGCCCTGGCTGTGGTGGGAAACCACAACAGCCTTGAGGAGTCTTGAGCTCCTTCCCAGGTGCTCCTGCAAGTGTAGCTTGGGATAAATTGATGGAGAGAATGAAGTGCTGGACTTGGGACAGGTTTGCCCTAGCATCCCATTGCAGAGGGTCCCTGGGGAAATGAAACATCTTTATGAAGTTCTGCCCCCAAAATGTGATTCTTGAGGCTTAATCAGAGCGAGCAGTGTGGTTTTGATCCCATTTCCATGCCTGTCTGCACCTTTTTCTACTCAGAGTTGGGAGCCAGAGGCAAAGATCATTGCCATGAGCCCCATCAGCAGGTCCCAGCAAACCCCGACCCCATCACCCCTCCTGCCAAACTGCTGCTGTTCGGGTGCTGCATCCAGGGCTGCCCCAAGCTTTCAGGGACCGCTTGGATCTCAGCACAGCTCTTCCCACACACAGCTCAGGGTGGCAGGGCTCTCTTCAGAGAGCCTCAGCACACCCAGGGAAAGGAGCAGGGGAAGGAATGAAGAGCCCAATGCAGTTTTTTGGGAGTGTTGTGGGGAGCAGAGGGGTCTTTGAATCAGCTGCTGTGGGTGTGAAACTCCCAGCTCCCCCCAGCTCAGGGCTGTGCTCACTCCCCTCCTCGCTCGCTGTGTGGATCCGTGCCAAGAAGTAAATAAGGAAATTGCTCTTCTCCTCAGGCTGCTGCTCCTGCTTCCACTGTGGGGAAAGCTTTGCTGGAGTCAGCAGCAGCTTTGGGCAGGTGTCCCTCTGTCCCCTGCCCCTGCTGGAGGAGCTGTGTCTCCTCAGGGGGCTGAGAGATGGAGAGGGGTTGAAGAATCCCTGCAGGGGCTGGGGCTGGGAAAAAAATGTCACAAGGGCACAACCCCCCAGATTTGAAGGGGTATTGCTCTGGAGCCTTGTCCAGAGGATGCTCCTGTCTCAGCATCCCCCTTGAGGGGGTGTGTGAGGGTGGAGCTGTGACTGCTCTGCTGTGAGCCTTGATCCCTGATCCAAGCCCAAACCAGCACCAGCAAAGTAGAGCCCAGGGATGTGCCACCAGCTCCTGGGGAGGCACAGGGAGGGATTCCAAGGCTGGCACTGCTGAAGGGGCCATCCATCTCCTTGTTTTTCTGCTGTCAGGAGCTGCCTCCCTCCACTCCCCCCCTGCCACATGCTGCTTCCATGGTCTTGCTTTCCCTGGAACTCGCTGGTGCCTTGGGAAGGCTCAGGCTTGGCTGAGTTGGCTCACCAGGGTGCTCTCAGGGAAGATCCAGGCACAGGGACATTGGGAGCATCATTAATTTTCCATATTTTGGTACCAGATCCAGGGAACAGACTCATCCTTAGCACTGGTGCTCTGTGGACCTCAAAATCCAATTTTCAGCGCAAAGACTTTGTGTCTTTGTCCAGCAAGAAAAGTGGTTTTTGACCTGTGAGGATATTTCTTCTGGCTCTTGCTTTTTCAATAAAAGCTGGAGAAATTCCTGGCTCTTTGGGGGAGTTGGAAGGGTCCCCGTGCCTAAGGAAATAGAAATATCTGCTCTTTTATGCAATTTCTTATGGAAAATAATGAGCACGTCTACCTGCTCCTTTCCACACAGAAAGGTGTCAGCAGCAGCTTGCTGCTACAGGGGTGTAAAAACCAGAGCTGGGGGAATCACTCCTTCCAAATCCCATATTTGTTTGAGTTCTGCTGCTTTTCCCCGTCTGCTTCAGCCCACAAAATCCCCAGACTCATTCCTCATTCAGAGCAATTTGGGAAGCAAATCCCAACACCCTACAAGAGCAATTTTGTCTCCTCATTGATGACTCTCGAGTCCTGGATTTGGCCGGCGCTGCTCGATGAAGGCAGTGGGAAGGTCTGGAGGATCCACGGGAGCCTGGCTGTCCTCAAAAAGCCCTCCCTGAATTTTTGTAGGGGGGTTGCTCGGGGTGCGTGGGGCTCAGCCTGGTGCTCTCAGCTTCCCGAGCCTTGGGCAGGAGGCTGCTCGGCTCTAACCTGTCTGTTTTCTTCACCGAGGCTATGGAAAATCCCGGAGCCTGAGCAGCATAGAGGGTGTGGCAGGAGCCGCGGTGGGGCTGGCTCCGCTGGCGTCCCGCTGCAGCTCCCCCTGCTCCCTGCAGCGCCCCTGCTCCCCCGTCCCCTCCATCCTCTAACAGGACCTCGCTGTGCCGTGTGTATCCCTCCGGCCCCACATCTCCAGTGCCGCGTCTCCAGCGCCCGGAGCAGCCCCAGCTGGGACTTCTCCATCCCCCAGGAGCTGGTTCTGACCCTCCCCAGCTCCCCCTGCACCTGTAACGTCTCCACCGAGCTTGTCCCGTGTCCATGTGTATGGACAGTCCCTGGAGTAGGTGTCGGGGTGCTTTTCCCCTCCTTGAAACCTTATTCATCCCAAATAAATCCTGCAATTCCCTCTGGTGTCGAGCCCTCCCTCCCGTGGGCCGTTTGTGTTGGGCTAAAGGGCGGTGGAAACACAAGGAGGACAAGTTGACTCATAAAATTATATCTCATTGTGCTGGAAATGGCTGAATTCATATATTTTTAGGTTTTGTTTGGTTTGTTTTAAAACCAGCCTCAAGTTTCTGGAGGCAACAGATGAATAAACCTCTATTCCCTGCCCAGCAGTGGTCCCCCTCTTGTTTTGTGCCTTTTTCTGCCTAAATCCTGCTTGTTCTTTCCTAGATTGTATCTGCTTCTCCTTCCAACCTCAGGGATGGGCCAGAGGGCCTTGGAAACCAGCCTTGAGATCCCAAGGAGGCTGGAGGGCCCTGGGAGAGGGTGCAGGGAGCACACAGAGGTTGGGATAATAGGTATGGATGCTCCCATGAAGAGCTGGGAAGTGGTGGGAAGAGGAGTGAAGGTCCCTGGTGAAGCTGCTGGTGGTGAATGGGGCAGAGAGAGATTTGAGGCAGAATGAAGCCCAAAGAGGTGGGGCATGAATCCCTGTTTGGGATGGGTGTGAGGTGGTGGGGCAGGAGGTTCCCATGGGCATGGGAGCTGGGTTTGAGCCAGGCTCTCCCCATCCCCAGGGGTCCTCCCAGGGCTGGAGAGTCCAGCTCCCCGTTGCACTGCTGGTTTTTGCTCATGTGTTATCAGTTTTTGGGATGATTTTGGGTGATCTCAGGTGTCTTCCTGAACTAGAATAAACCCTTCAGTCCCTGACCTCTGGCTCATTTCAGTTCTGTCCAGCTCAGCCTCCCTGGAGGCGTTTGGATCTTGGGTGGCTGCAAGGGGCTGGTTCAGGGGGTCCAGCCCTGGCCTTGAGTCCCCCTCGGTGCCCTCTTGGCCTCTTTCCTCACTCTGAGCAAGTCAGGGCTGGAGCCCGGGGAATTTTCTGGGGAGGAGAGCTTAGAGTTGGGTGTATTTAAAAATAAAGAGCCCCAAGAGCTTTTCTGGGGTCAGACCCCTCCCCTCTATCATGGCCAAACTGGAGCTGGTGCTCAGGGAATGGTGAGGACGGAGGATGCTTGTGGGGCAAGGCTGGTCACAGGTTGGACTTCATGATTTTGGAGGTCTTTTCCAGCTTTAAAGATTCTATGATTCCATGGTCCCTGCACCTGAAAGAAGCTGGGATGGATTTTGGCAGATCCCACAGCCAGAACCCTCCTGCTCCACCTCAGGTTTCCCGTGCCTCAATTTCCCTTGGTGTGGAGAAGGAGCTGCCAGGAGGAGCAGTCAGCACATATCCAAACCTTCCTTCCTTCCTTCCTCCCTCCCTCCCTCCCTCCCTGTGCAAGAGCCAAAGGGAAGCAGAAAAGAGGTGAAAACTCTTGGTGCCTTGGGCTGGATCTTGACAGGAGCTGAGCCCTGTCTTTGCTGAGCCCTGCATAGACCTGGTGCTGGAGTCAGAATTTTTGTGGATTTGGAGAGAAATTGGGATGAGCTGCACCCATCCTCTGCTCAGGATGTGCCATACTGGGCTGTGGAGCTGATCTATCCCTCACCAGCAGCTCCTGGGTTTGTGTGCTGGCTGCAGCTGCATTCCTTGGATTTCTGTAGCTGTGTATTCCCACAGCAGATGGACAGGGTAACAGGGAGGCTCGTGAATCACCCAAAATTCCACAAACTGGGCAAAGGGGTGGGCACAGCAGCACCATGCAGGTGCTTCTGTGGCTCATCCTTTCCTCTGGAAGCAGGAGGAGCTGGAATATCCCCAGCCCCTGCCAGGGGGAAAGTCACCCTCCATGACTTCAGTGGTCCTTGGATCATAAATGATTTATCCAAGGTCATGCACTGACTTTGAGGATGAGCCAGGTATGAAACCCTGTCTCCTGCAGGAGAACCAGACCGAGATGCTCACTTTGGGGTTTGAGGATTAAATCCAGAGCAGCCACAGATCCCGAGAGATCCCATCCTTGCCTCTCCCCCCTCAGGCTCCCAGAGCAGCTCATCCCAATGCCAGAGTGGTTGCTTGGGGTGGAGAATCTTTGATGGACCCCCCAAAATCTCAACCCCACCAGAGCAAGGAGGGCTGGGCATGAGCTGACACGGAGCTGGCAGGATGCAATTTTTAGCTGGGGCGTTATGCAACCCGGGAGAAGGGATGACTAATGTGCAAAAAGCTCCTCTAAAACAACCGAGCCCCGAAAGGGAGATGGAGGGATTTCAGTGGGAGGCACCAAACTGCTGAAAAGCCCATCACATCTTCTCCCTCTTCCTCCCCGCCTTCTTCTGAACAGGATTTGGGGGATGCAGGAGGGAGAAAACAGCTTGTTGTTATTTTTAGGTGGGGTCCGGGTTGGTTTTGGGGGCGAGTTAGCACGGGTTAATCCCCAGGTAAGATTAGAAGAGGAGATGTAGTGGATCACAGCAGACCTCTAAATATCTCTGGAGCCCAGGTTTTTATCTCAAACAGTGGCCAAAATTGGCTGCCTGGAGAATAGGATAAGAATAGAGCACGAATATACGATACTTCCCCTGAATATCCTCACAGGGCTTATCTGTGTTTAGGGATCTGGAAGGAGGGCACGTTCCAGCCCAGGAAAAAGGCACCCAGAGAAAGCCAAGTTGTTGGATTTATTCCTGAGAAACTGTCTAAACCCCCAGGAGTCTGCCCCTGTCCCAGGCCTAAAATGACATTTAAAAAAAATAACATCAAGGGGCGTGCAGTGACTGTCGGGGCACGGCAGCACGAGAAGGAGCCATTCCCTGGGGATGGAATAATGGGATGGGATAATGGGATAATGGGATAATGGGATAATGGGATAATGGGATAATGGGATAATGGGATAATGGGATAATGGGATAATGGGATAATGGGATAATGGGATAATGGGATAATGGGATAATGGGATAACAGGATAACGGGATGGGATGGGATGGGATAGGATGGGATAGGATGGGGTGCTAGCTGTCGTTCCTGGCAGGGCGATGGGATTGAGCAGGAATACAGGGATGAGCACTGGGTGTTACAGGAATGTGTCCCTCACCTGTGGGCAGCGGGAGGCTCAGCAGGGTGGGACCATACGCAGATTTAGGGCCCTGTGTCCCTCTCCCCACCATGGATGCAGATGCTCAGCAGTGGGAACAGGACCAGAGATCACAGAGCCATGGAATGGTCTGGGTTGGAAGGGCCATGGGCAGGCACAGCTTCCCCTAGACCTGGCTGCTCCAAGCTCTGTCCAGCCTGGCCTGGAGCATTCCAGAGGTGCTGGGTGACACTGGGCTGCCCTGGTGGAGTCCTCACATTCCTCTGCCTGTGTCTGCCCACTTTGGGACATGGATCAGCCCTTTGGGACATGGATTGAACCCCTGTGACCACCCACCCCCACGCAAGGAGCCAAACCAGAGCAGCTTTTGGATCAGGGGCATTTGGGAGCAGTTCCCTGCTCCAGCATCAGCTCCTTCCTTCTCTTTTCCTCCTGGAAGACTCGGAGTCCAGCGCTGTGTGGAGGCTGCACCATGATCCCGGGTTGCTTGCAAAGTATTAATTTGTATTGTTGCAACAACTGCTCTGTTTCTGGGGAGATGCCTGAGAGAGCTGAGAAAATAGAAAGGCCTGTCAGGGCGGGAGGTGAAGATGTCAAGAGAGTAATTGCTCTACCCAGAAGGAGCCTGTTCCTGGCTTCCCCAGCACTGCCAGGAAAAATCCTCACTGCTTATTTGATGACAATAAAGAAAAACAGAAAATAAATAGCAACCCCATGGCTTGCCCGTGCTGACGAGGAACAGGGAGAGCAGAGGCAGATGCAAAATAGGATGCAGTTGAGCTTATAAATAGGAGCCTCCCAGCTCCCAGTCTGTTACTTCCTTACCTCCACCAGGGCAACTGATCCTTATGTTTTACCCACAGAAAAGGTAAATGGAGGCTCAGAAAGGATTCTGTGAACTTCTGGGGAGAGGGTCACACTTCCTCCTGTGTGGGACAGGCTGGGGCAGGGGGTGGCTGTGAAAAAGTAATCACAGAGTCAGGGAATTGTTTGGGTAGGAAGGGACCTCGAATTCCATCCCATTCCATCCGCTGCCATGGGCAGGGAACATCTTCTACTGTTCTAGGGTGCTCCAAGCCCCATTCACCCTGGCCTTGGACACTTCCAGGGATCCAGAGGCAGCCACAGCTGCTCTGGGCACCTGTGCAGGGCTTCCCCACCCTCCCATGGAAGAGTTCCTTCCCAATATCCCATCTATTCCTGCCCTGTGGCAGTGGAAAGCCATTCCTCCTTCCCCAAAGTCCCTCTCCAGCTCTGCTGGAGCCCATTTGGGCCCTGGAAGGGGCTCTGAGCTCTCCCTGGAGCTGTCTCTTCTCCCTGGAGCTGTCTCAGGTGAGCACCCCCAGCTCTCCACCCTGGCTCCAGAGCAGAGGGGCTCCAGGTCCCCCTGACACTGGAGCCCAGGGCTGGAGGCAGCTCTGCAGGTGGGGTCTCACCTGAGCAGGGCAGAATCCCCCCCTCCCCTGCTGCCCACTCTGGGGATCAGCTGGGGGGATTCTGGGGCCCAGCAGCTGGGGAAGGTTGAGCTGCTCATCCCCCAACACCCCCAGATCCTCCTCAGGCTGCTCTGGCAGAGCAGAGCCAGCGTGGCACCTACCCAGACACGGTGCTGGCCCAGCTGGGTGCTGCAGCCCCCACAGCAGCACTCAGGGGGATTGAGGGGATGCTCAGAGCATCTGGCTGAACTCCCCACGAGGGGAAGTTTGGGGCTGATGGCTCAGCGCAGCAAACCTTGGGGATATTTGGGATATTTGGGGCTGGGTTGTGCCAGACTGTGCCAAGCCTCCTGCCTTGCCCAGGCCAGCACCCTACAGAGGCTGGTGGCAAATCTGCACCCAAAAATTGGCTCGAGGAAAGGGCTGGAGGTCATGGAAGGGCCATGAAGGTGAGAGCAGAAGAGCAGAGCTGGCACTGATACGCCAGGACAGCAGGGCTGTTTTCTCATGGTGCCTTTGTCTGGGGGACAAAAAAATAAAAATCTGGGCTGTTGTTATTTATTTTTAGTCGTGCTAATTCTTTTCCCAGGCTGGGAAGCTGCTTTCCAAGGCAGGTCCCTGGAGGCTGCGGGCAGCAGGTCTCGAGCTAACACACAAAATGGCTTTGAACGAGGAGGAGGAGATGGGAGTTAAAAGCCAAGTCGTGCCCTTGGTAAATCAATCGACCTGATGGGGAGTGTTTCTAGCAGGACATGAGCCCTGCCAAGAGCTTTTAGCTGCTTGCAGGAGTGACTGAACCAAGAGCTGGGATATTTTTCAGCATCTGCTGCATGCCTGGGCACTGCTGGTCCCCAAACTGCTGCAGGGGGATGTTGCTGGGTCCCCAAACCATTTTGTCTTCAGAGGTGGGGAGCTCTCCTGCCAGCTCACGGAGGAGATCTCCTTTAATCCCTCGGGGTTTTTTGGGATGTGAGATTTGAAAAGCCTCCCTGCCACATCTGAGCTGTGCAGTGATGCTCGATGGAGAACGAGACCTTTATTTTGTGGAAAAGGAGGAGATTTTGGAGATCTGTTGGGTCTGCAGGGGAGGCAGCTGGGGCAAACTCATGAACAGGAGCTGGGGATGAGGTTTAAAGCAAAATTCCAGGGCTTATCGGGTAGATCAGGAGCTGTCTCCCTGCCTGACAGCCCCTAGCCTGGAAACTGGGCCCTGGCACATGGGGAGAGGCGGTGGGGTGACTCAGAGCTCCAATCAATGATAATTAATTCAATGGTAACAAATGAGAGGGAGAGAGGGAGAAGAAAAAACACTGAGGGATTAATGTACCAGGCTTGGCTTTGGGACATCTGGCTTGGGGTTGGCTTGCGAAGTTTTGGGCAAGAGCAGCTTTCTGGGAGGAAAGGGTTGAGGGGGATGTGGTGAGAGTGATGTTTTTCCCCTGATTTTCATTTATACCCTCAAAATCACCCTCATTCCATGCATGGTTTCTCTTGGAGAATCATTTCCATTCAAGTCTCCATCTATGCCACCATTCTGAGGCTTTTTAAAACCATTTTCCCCTGACTTACAGAATAAACAGCAGCATTTCATCCCTCTGGAAAAGGCCACTTCACTTAGTGGTTACTCTATTTTCTGCATCCTACTAAGTCGGGGTCCCCTGGAAGCTCAGCATCCCTCTCCCTCTCCTATTTCTCCCCACACAGCTCATGGAAGCAAATCTCTAATGCCATTTTTAATGTTTATGTCTTTAATTGCAGATTCCTGCCAGGACACCCTCGCTTCCAGTTACCCCCAGGGTGAGGTGGTCACCTTCTCCTGAGCCCCAGCTGGGTGCAGGCAGCACCTGGCAAGGAATGCCCTCCCCAGGGGATGCCTTCTCCGACGGGGAGGGATGGGTATCCCCAGGGATGCATTCCCCACGGTGGAACGATGCTCTTGGATGCTCTTCCTACGGCTAAAGGATGCATTCCCCCAGGGATGCTCTCCCCAAAGCCCAGGGATCCTTTCCCTCAGGCTGGGACATGCATTTCTCTAGGGATGCTCTCCTCCCTGGGGCCAAGAGATGCTCTTCCCAAGGGAGGTGTTCTCCCCAAGGCTGAGGGATGCCCTCCCTAAAGCCCAGGGATGCTCTTCCCAAGGCTGGGACATGCATTCCTCCAGGGAAGCTCCCCCAAAGCCCAGGGATGCTCTTCCCAAGGAGCTTTCTCTCCCCAAAGCTCCAGCTCCATCGCCGGAGGGGGAGTTGGCAGCTGGGTTCCCCCGGGAGGTGCCGCAGAGCAGCGGGGGCCGGGAGGGAGGTTGGGGACGGCCCCATTCCCCTTCCTGGTGCCAGCCCTGCCACGGCCCCGCTGCCCCAGCACCCCCTGGGCTGCCCCCTCCCCTCGCCCACGCTTTTGGCTGCACCTCACCTCCACCTCCGGAGATCCAGCTGCTCACCAGGACAGCTCCGTGCTCTGACCCCTCCGTCATCACACGGCCACTGGGAGCCCTGCTCCGGAGTGCCAAAGGCTCCTCTGCGGTGCCACCACCGCCCCCTGCCACGGGTGCTGATCCCACGGGCGCGGGGGGACGGGCGGGGTGGTTGGGGCGCAGGGATGGGGATGGGAAGCAATAGGAGACCGAGGTGTGGGGATCCCGGCTGGCCTGGAGGGGTCAGGGTCCTTCAGAGGCTGTTCCATTCCTCTGTGACCAAGGCAATACTCCTGTCTCCATCTGTCCTGTTCGCATGCCTGTCCAACGTGTAGAGTTCCAATAAAGACACCCATGAGCTGAGTCAGCTCCTGTACTCCTCCTGCCTCCCTCTTGCCTTGCCCCTGGCTCTCTCTTGCTGCCCACGGAGCCCTGGCCCAGCCCGGGTGCCCCTGGCAGTAGGAATGGGGATTTTGGCCATGGCCTTGCCTGGATGTTGCCTGGATCACCTTGAGTGAGGTGGTTCTTCCTCCCTACTCTGCTCTCATGAGATCCCACTTGGGATGCTGCGTCCAGCTCTGGTGCCCCCATCATTAAAAGGATATGGGACTGTTGGAGTGAGTCCAGAAGGGGCTGTGAGGTTGATAAAGGATCTGGAGCACCTTCCCTATGGAGACAGGGTAGGATTGTTGGGGCTGGAGAGGAGAAGGTTGTGGGGAGACCTCAGAGCACCTTCCAGGATCTGAAGGGGCTACAGGGAAGACAGAGGAGGAGTGTTCTTCAGGAACTGGAGTGAGAGGACAAGGGGGAATAGCTTCAAGCCAAAACTGGGAAATTTAAGTCTGATATTGGGATATTGGGATTCTTCCCTGTGAGGGTGGGGAGGCCCTGGCACAGGTGCCCAGAGCAGCTGTGGCTGCCCCTGGATCTCTGGAAGTGCCCAAGGCCAGGTTGGACAGGGCTCAGAGCAGCCTGGGACAGTGGAAGGTGTCCCTGCCACAGCAGGGCTGGAAGTGAATGAACTTTAAGGTCCCTTCCCATTCAAACCATTCTGGTATTCTGGGATTCCGTGCTGTGCCTGAGCTCCTCGCTTTCTCACATGGCTTGGAGCAGAGCCCACACCAGGAAACCCAGGGCAGAATCATCCACATGACCCCCCTGTGACCCCCCCTGTGACCCCCC
>VWYI01048707.1:0-16922 GCA_013399455.1 Anthoscopus minutus
GTGGATATTGCGTCACACACCGCTACAATAGAGAAAAAATTATCTATATGTCTAGCTTATAATGTTGGTTAATTTTCTTTGAAGTTACTTTTCTAGTTAGAAATGATGATAAAATTTGCAGTTTATTTGAGTTAATTGGATAATCTTGTTCATAGTCATTTTTTACTGTCCAAAAACTGAAACAGAACAAATATTTTGGGACATATCTGCAATGAAAATTTTCCAGGAAAGAAACATTACCCTTTCTATGCAGGTAGATATGTGGTTGTTCTTGTGGAGAGGTCCCTAATAATTCAACAGATAACGACTCTTTTTTTTTCCTTTAAGAATTATTGAAAGAAAAATCGACTTATTCTGTTAAGGTATAACTGAATAAAAAATCAGGGTAAAAAAACTCACTTAACAATAATGGGGGAAAAAAGTAATTTAATTAGCTGCTAATAATTTGCACAAAGACTAGTTCAAAATACTTTATAATATATAGACTTCAAGACTTATAATGCGCAAACATTATTCCTGAATTAATTAAGCAATTTGACCTTGCTAGATCTAATTCCAGCTTAAGATGAAAATACTCTTGTAGTTAGCATAAGTGATTTTGTAGTCTCTAAATAATAATAATAATACATCACAGTTTTATTAAATAATAATATTACAATTTTATTTCTCTGCCTAGGTAACGAATAGCAATTCATACCTAACTGTAATATATTGTCCATGAAAGAACAAAGCATATTTTTTTCTATTTCTTGTACAATGTGTATGTGTAACCTCTCCAAAGTATTAGCTTTTCAGAAAGGATTAAAAATTGCCACAATGCCAAACTTCAATGTGCTGTGGGTGTTCCTATAAAAATAGTAACATCTGTATAAATGCAAAGATGTTTGAGAGCAGAAAAGTGGTATCTCTAGAATTCGTCAGTAAAGGATTTTTAAGTTATTCTTCATTCAGTGAAAATATGCTGCAGAAATAGACACAACCAGTCTGTTGTCATTAAAATAGATATGCATTTTTGTTCATTATTCCTATGCATTTTCCATCTTTCTATTTTCTTTATCTTAGCAACAGCATTTCCAGAAGGAGATGGCATGAAAATTGATATAATGGCTTCATTTTTAGCAGATGCATAAATGCAATGCAGGGACAATGCCTTCATTCAGTTAGTGTAAAGGTAAAAACCATCCCATTTTGTATTTTTTACTTCCTATAGGCTCATGCTGTCAATATATTGTCAATATATTTAATATATTGAGCAACAGCCCAAAACTTTACAGCATCATCTTCACACTACGGCACATATGTTAAAGTATTTCCATAGCAAATCAATTTGATACATTGCTTAAATAAAAGTACAGGAGAAAACACACTGTACTTTGTAAGAAAAATATTATTATTGGCTTTTTCATCTTTTTGGGTTATACCCTAACTGTTCTTTTTTTGCGTTTTTACTTTACCAAGTGTAAAAGTTTCATCTGAAATGGAGGAAAATGTTCTTTCCTTAATGCTGTGCTGCACATATTCAATCTAATTCGTACCTTCTGGAAAGAACTGTGATTTCCCTCATCATTTTTCCTATTTCCTTAAACAAAAGCAAAGTTTTCTACTTCTCTTTATTTTTAAAGAGGCAATCCAGGCATTTCTGATACAATTATGCAGAAATGAAAAGACAATGTATAAAACAGCCAAACTTTATTTAGACTATCTCTAACCATAAAGAAGACAAATTTAGCACTCTCCATCTTTACCTGTAATTAAACCCAATGTCTAGAAATGTCAAAGTAATAATGTAATTGCTATCTAGATTCTCAGAAGGTTTTAAACTGTGCTCTTTGAAAAACATTATAAGGATATATACACTAATACTGTTTCCTTTTTTTTTTTTTGCAAGATGACAAATGAGATTATCTATAATTTGATTTTAGACTTGAATGCTATAGGCTTTGCAATTTTTCTTTTCTGTTAATATTTCTGAAATATGCCTTTAATTACCTCATTAAAAGGAAACAAGATAATGGAGAATTGATATCTCCAAACTATTCATTTCTGTTTACTCTCACTTATTCTAATTCTAAAGTTCTGTTCTGAGCCACTTTATAATGATTTTTATTGCTATTATGAGACTCTATTTAATTGTTATTAATATTGTGTGTTAATTTATACCAAAATGTGTTTCAGGTACCCATAAATGCTTCTATATGTTCACAGGTTAAGATTAGGCCTTGCTATTTTCTTTTAAATTTTCATGTGGTGAACATCATTACAGTTGGGTAACAATGCTGAGATGATGTGTCAACCATCTGATGAGGGTTTTTTCAAAGAAATTTAGAGCAGAAAGAGAAACATAATTCTTGCAGACCATAAAAAAAAAAAAAAAGTAGAATAAAATTTTCCAAGGTGAAGCTTGCACAGAGTTGAGCTTTTGCAGATGGCTGGAATAAATCCCATGCTAGAGCTACATTTTCCCACTACTGCAGGACACTGCTTATTCATCAGCAGCACATGTGCCCACTTTAAGTAGAACACTACTAACTTCTACCAGTTTCACTGATACAGATCACTTATTTACTAACCTCTACTTTCAATTCAGCCTTCTGGCATCCAATTTTGCCCTCCATTCTGGGAATGCTTTTGGACAAATAATTTTAATACTTGAGTAAATATTGAATATGCTCCAGGCTTTGAAAAATAAGACAAAAGTGAAAATAAATGGGCAAGTAAGCAATTCTGCTGAGGCACCGAAAATAAACTGTCCTTTTGAGCAAACTAACTTGAGCGATGGGGTTAGCAATAACCACAGGGCCCAAAACCTCGATGTTTTAAATTTTACTTATTTAAGTACATCCAGAGGACTGACATCTTCAGAACATTCAGGTGAAATTTTTTTCTGCTGCATATTTTGGAATAAAGTTAGTGCCTAAGGCTATAACTAAACCAGGTTCTTATATCAGAGAGAGAAAGAAGTTGAAATAGTTCAGCTTTTTCTTTCTTAATTTTACTATTTACACAGATAATTGAAAAATTATTATATCATTGCTTCTGCCTTAAGCCAGAAAATCATAAATATAATATTGTCAGTGAGCTTTATGCATCAAGACCAAAAAAATCCCTTCCCTGTGCTTCATAACTGCATAGAATAACATTTTATAAGGGATTTTGCCTCACCTGCCCAAATAATCCCAGATCCTAGAATGATTAAAATTTTAAGCAGTGCTTTTTGCACTAGACAATCCAGAAACCTGCTACTTTTGTTGCTGGTTTTAGTTATTTATAGAGAAAAAAAAATATTTGTTTCACTCAGGTGAGATTTTTTTTTTACTGTCGTGACCTCAAGTACTCCTTTTTAACTGTCCCATTAAAATAGTGAACTGCTGACCTGTGGAGATGTTTTAGACCCTTAGTCTTAATTGTTGGTCATTTTCTTCATGAGTTCTTCATGATTCCGTAAGATTTTATTATAACAGATTATTCCTCCAGATACTTTTGGAGGAAACAGAAAAATATACAGAGTTAAATTTGAATCTCTGGAACTTAGTCTAATATTATACTCTTTTGGCAGTCTATGCAGAGAAATGAAAAGAAAAAAAACCACTAATTATTCTGATCAAGAATAAGCATATTATATCCTGAAAGATGTTTTGGGAAACATTTAGAGGAGTTAGACAGGAGTTAGACATAAGAATAGAGTTATTATGCAGTAAATTTGGATGTAATAATGCTTATTATAGACTGAGTAGGAAATAAAATTTACACAGAAAAATGGAACAATCTAGTTGAAAAATTGTATAGGAGAAATAATAGGAAAACACAACTTAATATAATATTGGTTTTGAGGAACCAAAAGCAAAATAATATTAAACATCAGTTTTGTTTTAGAAACAGCTGGAAAAATATGTTGTTATAGTAACAGATTATATATATATTAAAATATTTATTCGTATTTTAAAAATATTTCTGGTTTATTTTACAGTAAAGTTCTGTTGAAATTAAATTACATTGTCTTGGAAATTTTAAATAAACTCATCAGTTGAAAAGGTAAATTTGTGCATATGAAATAATAACTGTTTCTACTTTAATCACCAATGCTGTGTTTTATGATCTGCATGTTTAGAGATGGGAATTCCCCATCATTATTTCTCTTAATATAGTTTGACAAACTTTCATAAAGGCACATACTAGATTTAGTTCTATTTGTTTTAATAAACTACTGTAATAACCATGTTATTCATTGATAGTCTCTCTTTTGATTAGGATTATTCTTCATAGTAGGTTATCAACCATAATCTGTGTCTAAATATAAGACTCAAAATAGCCACTGTCACCTTAAAAATATCATATGCCAGTATTATGTAATCAGATTTTTGAGAGAAAAAGGTCCTTTGGTGTACAGAAATTAAAAAAAGCTGTTTGTAAACTGCATTGAGAAAAAGAGGAGAGTCTGGTGAGAACACAGATTAAGTAAATGCGTATGTTCCATGTGCAGAAATTTAGTCAGTGACAACACAACATTTTTCATTAGTCTGGGATCAGTGTTTTCATCTTAAATAAAGAAAATCTTTTTCAGTGACTCCAAGGGAAGCAAAGGTCTGTGATAAATGAGCCATTAAATGGCTACATGTACCTGACAACAGTAATCCATCCCTTTATTTCCTCAGGGAAAGCCAGTAGTTCAGGTACATGCTGCTAACCAACAAAAGTGTATTGTCTTTTTTAACTGGTGATTCTAACTTTATTATTTCAAAGCACATTCCCAGGTGCTTTACTCTGAAGAAGACTTCAGGTTCTACACCCTAACTGGATAAAATTAATTAACTGAGATTTCAAGTACATCACTAGGTCAGCTGTATCTCTGTGATGAATGCTTTTCTTTTAACATAAACATGGTGACTTCTGAGGGTCCATCTGCAATGCTAGAGGGACCAGAAAGTGAACTCTAGCACTACAGCCTCATAATTTATAGAGTTACTTACTAATTCAATTTCAAAAGAAATTTTATAGTATTGAAATATCTACTGACTTTAATGAGAGCTCAGACAGCTTGAACACACAGAGACAGCTGTCAGAAATGAGTGTCATCCCCCAGAGGTACTTAGGTATTAAGCACCATTTGATTTTCTCTATTGTATGCTACATGGCCTGTGGTATCCTACCAACCTAAAGGGCAGCCTTGTCCTGTAGTTCCTGCAGCAGATGCACTGTAGGTGCTTCTTGTTCTGTAGGGTATCTAAAATGTCATTAGATGACCATTTCCAGTTCTTGATTTCTGTCCAGATAAATTCATTCCAAATCTGAAACTCTATGCAATCACTGCTGCTCCACACTTCAGAACTGATGCGGTGTCAGAGCAAAGGGGTGTCTGGCTCAGCAGGTGAAGTCTCCAGCACTCACACCAGGGCTGGGCCAGCCTTGAGCAGAGCTCTGGACCCAAGTGCTGGCTCAGAGCCACGCTCTGCAAACACCCAAACACCGAGGGCAGGAGCAAGGATGAGACAGAGGCCTCTCATGGGATTTCCAAAGAGGTTTATTCTCCTGAAAGTTCTGCCACAAGAGAGCCCAGATCTCATATCACAGCCACTGATCTATGGGGGAGGAGCAAGGGGAGGGGATGAATGAGCCTGTGAGGGAAACTCAGGGGAGGAGAACAAGGAGGGGTTTACAAAATATAAACCAATAAAGGATCACAGTGGGAGGGAAAAGGTTACATAAACCAATGAGGGACTGAATAACAGGGGATGGACAGGGAACATTCGGGAACAAAGGGCAGATTCCAGAGTGGATTGGCAGCTGGGATAGGAGGGTACACCTGTGATAAGCTATTAACATAACGGGGGGTTGGGGGGGAAGTGGGTTTAAACTTTACAATATAAAAAGTAATTAAATCAAATATAGTAACCAAAAAACATGCTGCAGCACAGAATCAGCTAGTAATTACCCAAAATAGTGTGTACCAGTATGACTGTTTTCATTGCATGAAATTGCTGTAAATTCAATGCCATGATTATAGTTGTTTTGTGAATGAAGAAAGCCTGAGAATTCTAAGACTCCTTCTCTTTTCATTCTGTTCATTGAAAAGACTCCACAAATGGGGTAAATCATAACTTTCTGAAGCACGTAATGAAATATTCCTATTAAAAATAATATTAATGGATTTCTTATTCTGAAAGCTGTGGTAAAGAAGCACAGTAAGATCAGCAATGATCTGACTTACCAGGAATAAATACAGAAGTTTTAAAAATAGTTTTATCATTCTTCTTATTATAAGTTGACAATTCAGCAACTTGAATTATTAGAAATTTCAGATTTTAGGAGATTGTTTTTTAAATTAGCAATAGAGCAACAAAATATAACTAAGGAAAAATGGAATATTAGAAAAATCACAATCACTGGTAAAAAACCTGTGTTGCGCAGGAAGTAACTGAATCAAAGAAGCCTAATTGCAGCAAGAGTTGTGCATAATTTTGCTCCCTTGCACTCTTGCTAGAGAATTCAGTTCTTTGGCGAGTTAACATATGTTGAAGGCAAAGCACCACTTCCCTGTTCACTTACTCCCTGCACCATTCCAAAAGGGAGAAGGGAAGGAATAGAAAGAGAAAAAGCAAGACAATTCATGGGTTGAGATAAAGATATCTTAATCAGAAAAGAAGAAAGAAGAAAGAAAGAAGAAAGAAGAAAGATCATCATCACACAGGTAACAAAACAAAATCCAACTCAGCCCAATCACTTTGGGCAGTAAAGCAGGAAAAACAAAAAGCTATGACACTGTGAAAACACTGCTCAATAATATTCAGAACAGCAGCAGGTGTTCAACATTTAGTCACAAACCCTAAACACAACACTGTATGTACTGCTATGAAGAAAAAAACAGAGTAAGTTTTAAGGGCCATTTTTCAGAAACCAGTTTTTATGTGATAGAAGTATACAGTTTGAATATCAGCAGCAGTGCTGCAGCCAATGATGTTGTTTGTTACTGCATAGCACCAGGATCTGGAGTAGTTGTTATTTGGCTAAAACTGCATAATTTGCCTCATCTAAACCAACTTGTCAACCTGAAGGTGACCCAACCATGATTTATAATTCCATTTTTCTAGATTATTGAAAAGAGAAAAGGATAATAGAAAGAAAAAAAGAAAAATAACAAAAGAAAAAAAAGAGAAAAGCTGAATTTCCCACTACTGTATAAATATTTATTAATTTAATCGAGTGACTGTCTTGCTTCTGTGTTGAATTCAGTACAACACTCAAGCAGTACATAAAAACTTCGAGTATTGCTCCAGCACTGCAAAAATTAGCAGCCATGTTATTAAAGAAGAGATCTTACATTCTGGAAATTACTTTCTGGTCAAATTAAGGTTCTATCAGAACAATTCCTGAAAATCAATATGATGATTTCTGAATTTTAAACACATAAGGAAAAAGTCAACCCCAGAAAACAATACCCAAATTCTTTTGAATTGCATTTCTAAGGAATAAAGATGACTCAGATTTGTGATGACTTATGATACCCTGACTAATGCATCATAATTTTAAAATATTTATTCCTCATGTTATATTTTTCCATAATACATAGGAGGCCCTCCTGAAAGGCAAGGACATTTTATTCCCTACTTTCAGAAGAAAGCAGATATTCTGCAAGAAAATGCTTCTGCATCTCCATGGGATTCTTAACAATCCAACTAGTCATATGAGATTATGCCAAATTTGCATGGTTTTACTAATTTCTTTCTATAATATGATAGATAAGAGCAACTTTTGAAATATATCCCTTCTTTCAACTGGTCTGTCCATAGGCAGATTTTAGATTATTACAAATATAAATACTGTGCCTGTATGACAAGATTCAAGATATTTCAAATGTGAGAGAAATATAAATTATTCTGCAGACTTACTTGTCTAATCTAATTTTAGCCACCTAAAAGTTAAGTATGTGAATCGACCAGCTCTTCTTGATGCTCAATATAGTTAATGGAAGGAGACAGAGTGAATGACTGTTAGACAGATAGAGTGACTGTTCTTTCAGTTGTAAAATAGTGACCTAAGACAAGCAGAAGAGACTTTACATAATTTAAAGACAGATATAGATGACTAAATTGTAGCGACTTAAACTTTATGGAAAGAATCCCAACTGCAAAATTCATTAGACAACTAGGCCAAGAAATAAATGAGAGTTTAAAAGTTTCGATAAAATTTGTAAACATGACCTGTTTTTACCAGGAGTTAATGGTTCCAGGTGCGCCTCCTAGGATGCAATTGGTTGTGAACAGTAGTAAAACAGCTCCCCAGTAAACCTGCTCAGAGTAGATGGAGTTCAGCACAGAGGTTCCAAATTATCCAGTAAAGACCTTTACACTCTAGTCTCATAAGCTTGAATAGAAATCCTATGGCAAAATCTTTGATTAAGGCAAATCAAACCACAACCTACACACACTCACTGGGCATAGCACTCAGTGCCATGGTCTGGTTGGCAAGGTGGTGTTTGGTCAAAGATTGGACCTGATGATCTCAGAGGTCATTTCCAACCTAATTAATTCTGTGATTCCATCTATAAATTTATATGACCATAGTTATTATGTTATTTTAGAAAACTGAAATACTTGGGTATGCTTATACAGTTGATATTTCTGCCTGGTTATATGTATAATTCTCTAATATAGTGCATAACCCGTGGCCTTTCTGGTCTAAAAATTGTATTTTTCCCTTATCAGTATATAAACAAAGAAGATACCTTGGTACTTACATTTTTAGAAATATGCAGCAGATGGGAACTTTGAAAAAATTATGATCTAGGAAAAAGTTTTCTCCTCTATTGCGCCAAGTACTTCACTAATATATGCATATTTATCAGGTAAACAAAAAGGAAGGACAGATTTCCATTTAATAAAGAAGTTAGGGAGCTTGTGCTTGACTTATTCCACTTTCATCCACAGTTACATTATCTTCTGAAAATACAAAATTTCCTTTAGTCGTATATTCTATGAATCCTTAGTGGATTACTTCCTTGTTTGGGTACTCTCTTTAACAGAATGCTTAAGTTGCAGATTTAAAAAGTCTCTTGAAAGACAATACTAAATGTACTTACACTTTTGAGAAGGATGGCAAATGCTGTAGCAGAGTTTATTTATTTATTTATTTAACCAATTGCCTAGATAAACAAACATGGAAAAAGAAACCAAAACTGAACAAAACAACAATGAAGTGTCCACGCTATTAAAGCACCATTCCAGAGACAACTATTCTGAGGAGGTACATCCTTGCAATTTTTCCTATTCTTTTCAATTTTTTCTTGGTGCAGAAATTGTCTGTATAGCCTCTGCTGATGCTATTCTAACTGCTGCTACCAAAAATGCAGTCAAATCTTTTTTGCCTTTTTTCAGTTATTTTGTGTTTTACTCATGGTCATTTTCACTGGTTTGTCCTTCACAACCTCCTGCTATTTGGAAAATGTAGCTTTTTCAGTTATTGAAGAAGAGATTGACTGTGTGATAAAAAAATAAAAATTGGAGCTTCATCCCTCTAGCATCCTCTAATGAAGTTTGCTGCTGGTGTAAATAGCACAAAGGCAAGCATCTCTTCCCCTCCACTACAAAACCTCCCTCTCCACCCTACCACAAATATAAAGTTACTGTCAGTTACTGATCCTCGGCAAAATCACAGGAGCTGGTTGTATTTGGAAGTGGAAAGGACTAAAACTTTAACAATGTAAGATAGAAAACGAGCTCTAAAAACCTTAGAATAACACTTTGTTTTAAGTGCAGAAATGGCTAAGAACAGATAAGTACTGAAACTAAGTTGTTAAGCTGTAGTGGTTTGTAATATCTCTATAATAAAGTCTGAGAGTTGCATTCTGTGCTATTAGTCTACATTATCTTTTCTGATAACATTTAACTGCAGCTAACTGCAATTTAACCAATACAAAGACTTCAATTGTTTAAATTGCTATTTGGTTGGGTATTTTTAAATCTCCCTCAAAGTCCTATCTGTATAAGTATGCTTTGTTGCCAGAGTAGTCTGCATAAAAGGGATTTGTCAGACTAGACTCACATTTCACCCTTCAGGTATTGTCTTCATGGAGCTAGGAAAAGAAAATATATATTTGTTGAACCTTACTCAGTTATGTTAATGTAGTTTCTGTTGATATTTGAGACAGGCTAGTTTATCTAGCGCCTTCCTTTGGGGCTAGTATGTATGACAGAAGACTTGCATGAGGTCTGTATTGTCCTGAACTTGCAGAGTTGGACCAGCCATCTTAACCAAAGCTTCACAAATGACTTTCCGTTCCTACACCCAAGCAACTAAATTGAAGGCCCTGTTTCTTTGAGTACCAGCTTCATCTGACTTTACATAAACATCTGTGTTGTAGCAGGACACTTGGAAAATCTGTCACTACATAGAAAGTTGACAAGTTGAATACGAGCTCAGTGTGCCCTTGTGGCCAGCAGCATCTTGGAGTGATCAGGAAGAGTCTGGCCAGCAGGTCAAGGCAGGTGATCCTGCCCCTTTACTCAGTGACATCTAGAGTGTTGTGTCCTTTTCTGGGCTCCTCACTACAATCTATAACAATGTTAGCATTAAATATATGCAAGATGAACAAAATTGCAATGATGGAGGTAAAGCATGAAAAAGTTGTGCTGATGAAGCAAATATCATCTTGTGTTTCAAGCATATCTAACAAGCCTGTCACAAGATATTTGCAGAATGTTTTCAGTAACAATTTAAAAATAATTTAAAGCAGAACACATTCATAGATAACTACTAAATATTCTAAGGAAGTTCCAAAGGCTTGTTAGAAATGGGAAATTTCTATGAATACTGTAATAATGTAAGCAAGGATGAAAGACCCTTCCCACAAGCATGTTTAAACTGGCTAAAATATTATCATATTGTTAGATTACTTCTTCTGCTTTCCTTGATAGCTCTCAGTTTTAATGCCTGAACAGTACAGACTTCAGGAAGTCTTTTGTTTGACAAAATTCCACTCAGGTTTATTTGAAAATATGAATTGTTTGGAACAGGATCCATTTGTGCCAACATTTGGGCTCTGTCTAATGTAATTGTGACACAAGTTTCAAGCCAAATGTCTCAGAAGAAAAGACTCTCGAAGTGAGAAGATCTGGTATTTTTCCGAGCGTATTTGGTGGATTTTGGGTACATGTGTTGGATCCACAGTGGAACCAAATGATTTTTGCACTGGCATGGTTTACTGTCTGTACTGGATTTACCTGGGCTGGCTGCCAGCTGCCCACCAAGCCATTCTCTCCCTCTCACTCATCAGTAGGAAAGGGAGAGAAAATATGATGAAAAGCTTGTGAGTCAAGATAAGGACAGGGAGATTGGTTATGTGTTACCATCACAGACAAAGGAGACACAACTTGGGGCAATTAATTTAATGTATTGCAAATTAAACACAGTAGGATAATGAGAATTAAGAACAAACCTAAACTCATCTTCTCCCAGTCTCCACTTATCAAAGAGATAAGAGAGATAATAGAGAGAGGGTCCTCTCCAGGATCACCAGATTCTTCTAGGAACCTGCTATATCATGGGCTCTCCACAGACATCAGCTGTCTTCGGGACATATCTACATGCTCTGGCATTTGGTTGTCTACAGGCTGTAGGGTGGATCCTGCTGCACCACGGTCCTCCTGGGGCTTCAATGGGACAACTTGCCTCACCATGGCCTGCATCACGAGCTGCAGGAGAATCTGCACCTCTCCTTCTTCACATAAGGCTGCTTCACATCTTTTCACTCCTCTCTTGAAGCTGTTGTGCAGTGGTTTTTTTCCCATTTCTTATATAAGTTATTACAGATGTGCTACTGCTTTTGCTGGTTGGCTCAGCTTTGGCCAGTGGAAGGTCATTCCTGGGACCGGGAGGAACCAGATTCTGGTGTCTTGTCCCAGCAGCCATCCTTCCATCTCCTACCCACACACCTGTTGGCAAAACAGCAGGTGTTTTGTTCTATACAGATGTCTATATGTCTATACCTGCAGGAGTCTATGTTCTGTCCAGTTCTTTTTTTTTGTTCTCTTTTCGTATTTATTATATAGAAAACAAAACAAAACAAAATGTCATGCCTCAGGTGGTGCTTCTGGGCACAGCCATTCAACCACTTGCCACAGCCATTTTTCTATTATAAATTCAAAGGCAGATCCTATTAGAAAGGGAGGAAAAAACCAAACAGCTGACAACACTCACAAATAAAATGTTGACGGCATCAATTGCAACAACACCATTTTGCATATAGATTATAAATTCCACAGTAAAAGGAAATAAGCCATAAAGCAAAGTGTAAATCTTATTTTTTGAAATGTGGTCAGGATAGTAGCTGTACAGAAACATTTTTTCATTTAATGCAGAATCAGATTTCAGCTGAAAACTGCATTGCTGTTTTTGCTATAGAAAAATCTACAGATCAGTAATCCATAAATATACATCAGAGCTAGGACTTAAAGCCTAATGTGACTAATCAGATTAAGATTTGAATATAGAATTTAGGAGGCAATACCTGACTGCAAGTACAGACTTAGTATATCGTAAAGACTACAACAGAGGGCTATATTAATCTTAGGGATGGATGAACCTTGGAAATTCTGCCTGCAAAGCAAACTCACCAGCCTATCTGATGTTCTCTCAAAGACTGCAAGCGCAGCAGGGTGACGTATTTGATTTGTGAATGTTTTTCTTTCAGCAACGGAGAGCGTGAAAAATAGTCTTTACTTCCAACTAGCTCAAGGCTTCATGTTTTGTTTACAAAAGTACATCTCTAGTTCATACATTTTTTGTAATAAAACTTAGAAGACTGCTATTCCATTTTAAATAGAAAAATATATGGAATCCTGATCTCAGTCACCAGAAGTTTTGAATCTTCTTCATTATACTTTTTTTTTAATCTGAGTTTTATCTTTCTGCTTTAGCTTTGGGGTAGAAATAATTGACCTTTTCAAAGACTGTAATTGTTTAAGGAGGGCAGCCCATGGAGATTTAAATTTTTGGCTTTGTGAAAGTGAGAAAAGTTACACTATGAACAAAATAAACATCCTTGCTGTTGTAGTATTCTTTTGATCCTAGTACTGATACTGCATTGTAGAGATTGAACTTCCCTCTGGCATTTCTGTTGCCTCAAAAACTAATTGTGTTTTTAAGGATGTAACATATTACTTCTTTGTAAGCAAGATTATGTTTTCAGTAAGTATTCTTAGGATTCAGTAATTATTTAATGTTGATAATTATTCAGTAGAGACAACAAGAAGCCTTCCTGTAATTTTGTTAGCTAATAAAATAGTATTTTTATCCCATTTTATGCCACCTTCTTTCCAAGTCCTCTGGAAAAACTTGTGCTTTTTGGAGGGGGAAAAAAGACCAGTCTAGATGCTGAATCTCAGGGAATGTACAACTCAGAATGGACATAAGGGAAATTGTATTGTGTGCAGATACTTAAGTATCTGCATCTATTAATTTTGTCTTGCTGAAAAGGTCACTGTTTAAACTACACAGAATTAACAAAGTTAACTTTCATTTTAATGTAAGAACACTTTATTTGTTTCCTTAAATTATTTTTGAAGGTGAGAAAAGCTGTAGTAGATTTCAAAACAAAATTACTATCTAGTTTAATTTTTCAAAAGATTATACATGAGTGTTATCATAATATTATGGAGCTGAGTGTAAATGCCCTTTATTGGCTCCTGCTAATTTCAAACATTTCTCGTGCTACATTTTCACCTAAATTTTTCTTTTTAATATTATGTAATATTTTAATAGTACTATTAGTTTCTACTTTTTTATCTTAGTTTTAATCTTCCCACTTTCTTCCCTTTCTAAAGTTATCTTAATTTTTAGCAGATGCCTTCTCTGTATTACCCCACTCCTTGGCACAGATAATATTCAAAAATAAAAAATAGAGATGCTGTTCTTTATTTTCACCATTCTTATTTCACTGCAAATTCACTTAAATCAGCCTGTCCCAATTCCATGGCTTGTTTTTTCTTCCTGTCTTATTTCAATGCTTTGCAGTGTCGATATACTTAGATTAGTTTGAACTGCAGTTTGCTCTGTAATTCTGTGAAGCTGTGCTCTTGTAATCACTAATAGAAAAATTATATTTGTACAAATTACTCATGTAACATTCTTATATGGATCTTGACATATATTCAGACTCTGATAGCAAAAAATACATGAGAAAAAATTTTATATCCTTTTTAGCGACAATACACAGCCTTTGCTTGTGTTGGGCATAAGACTGATCCAGTTTGTCAATGATGAATGGAAATGTATTTTCTTACCATTTCCTTTTTTGTTTCCCTAGATTTTTTTCTGCTGATTTTGTGAAGTGAATTAGTCAAATTAGTGCCCAGGAAATACTGTAAAGACAACAAGGCAATTGGTGGAATCAAGAAAATGGCGTCTTTAAGTGAACTGTCAGCTCAACAGTGTAACAATATTACACAGCCTAATATACTTTCAGATGAAGGGCTTCTAAAGTATATTGCTTATAATTCTGTATACAAGAAATAAAGCAAGTTCAATACACCTGGAAACATTTTAGATCAATGTTACAAAAATGTAGCAACTTATATTTCTGTGTTAGGAAAACAGCAGTTCTACTGATCTGATGTTTAAAGTTGTATGAACTAAATTATATATGTCCCTTTTGCATTTGGCTAGATAAATAAATCAGAGTTTTAAGCATCTGTTCTAGTAAACCTAGATTCCACTGTAACTGTAGAGTTTGGGAAAAGTTAATTAATAACTCAATAATTTATTTCATAATGTTTGAGACAAAAAAGTAAACTACTATATATTTAAAGTTGGCATTTTAACTGAGCTCTCATCTGATTGATGAGAACTTTGATCCAGAACTTGTTTTGACTTAAGAAGATATTCAAAAAATTGGCTAGTAATAAATTATTTTGGTTGTCTTTTGCCAATATGGCAAGTTATTGTACAAAAATGGTGCTTGTCTTTATTCCATTACAGTTCCATTTAATGTTATAAAATCTGCCTCCTTGTGTTTTAAATGAAGAGGCAAAATAATATTTTTAATTTTGTGGTTTCCAAGTATTTAAAATAGTGTTGCATTACCATGTTGTTAGTTTTTTGGATTTTTTTGAGTTTTGGGTTGTTTTGTTTGTTTTGATTTGCTTTGGTTTGTTTTGGTTTGCTTTGGTTTTTAGGGGGCATTTTTAGATTTTTTTGTTTGTTTGTTTTTCTTTTTTTCTTTTCATAACAGATCACTTCAGATTAATATTAATTTAATAAAGATTTCTATTATGTCTCTGACACACTTCTCATTTCTATTAAACTGTTTTGTATTACTTCAAAATGCTGTTGATTTATGAGTTGTAAATATGCAAAGGGATCATTTTCCATGTCTCTAGCATGCCTCAACTTTTATTGTTGTACTTGTATTTGTTTGAACATAATTTCATTGCAAGAAAATATTCTACAGTTAAAAGTACTTCAAACTATTTTGAATCCAAGAACACTCATCTTCATCTTAGAATCATTGCTGACTCAGCCTTATTCATTAATAAGGTTTCTGTTATTTTTACTCAGCCTTGTTCATTAATAAGAGTTCTGTATTTTTTTAGCTCTTTTGCACTCATTCCCACAGTCTCAAAACCATAATAATATTACATTATTAGAATTTAAATAATACTCATTATTTAATTTTCTTTGGGTTTCTTTTGTTTGCAAAGAATAATTTCCTAATTAGTAATGCACCGTGGCTATTAAAAAGAAAAATTATTCTATGTATTCTAACCATTATTATGCTTGTGGTGGCTGTAGTGATAACTCTTAAAATCATAGTAAATATAGCTCTCAGATGGTATTGTGGATCAACCCTTCCTTAAAATGGAAAATAAATTAAGACACCAAAACTAAGACAAAAATACATTTAGAAGCATGGAGTGAATATTAGAGGCCAGCTTGTGGTGAAAACTTCAAAAGCTTTTACTTTTTATCCCATATAGGGATAACTTAGATACAGGAAGCAGTGTAGCACTCTAGATATTGTAGGCTAATGCAGAAATGTGAGCATTTGTCTATGTGCCATTCAGCACTGCCTCCACACTTTGCAGGGGTGACGTGGATTTACTGGTTCTGCCCTCCCAGCTAGGCCACTGCTGGATGTAAGAAAAGTGTGCAGTAAACTTGGATATTCACATGACATTGCTTTGGAGATTAAGCCTACATGCCTTTGGTAGGAAGGTGGAGGTAGAGGAAAGTCTCTCAACTTTTGCAGTTTCAACTTCAATGAAGATTTCTTCAGCAATTCTCAGAAAAGAATATATAAAGATGTGTATTCTTAAGTGTTTTCTATGACTTGAAGGAACTTCACTCCACTTTGGTGTGGCAGGTTTAGTTGGAACCGGGCGGAAACACTAATTACGTGTAGTGGTTTAAAAATTGCCAATTTGAATTTTCCTGGCCAATGCACTAAAGAATGTTGTGGGTTTAGAGCTAGCTAAAACTTACTAGCTCACTTATTTTTTGTTGTGAGATATGATTTTAGAAGAAAGGAAAACGCCAGCTTAAACTTAAGACTATAAGGAAAATTTATTGACAAAACAAACTAACTAAAAGAAATGAAAAGGAAAAGTTCAAATGAAACTTCCAGAACACTTCCCTCCCCTACCTACTTATTTCTTTCCCACTTGACAACATAAAACAAAATCTGGAATTTTTAAAATCAGTTATAACTTCTACAATAATCTTTCTCTAATTCACATAGGGCAAGGAGTCTTCTTTTTCAACACTCTGGAGATATGTCTATAAGAACAGTTCTCTGTGGCTTGCATCTTCACAAAACAGCAGCTGCCTGGTTCAGAAAAAACTCTGCTGTTGTGAAACTCCTCCCATTTTCTTCATTGAGTCAATGGGTCATTGTCAACTTATGGGGTGTCATTTTTAAAGATGGGCTGTTCAAA
>VWYI01048707.1:17271-53704 GCA_013399455.1 Anthoscopus minutus
GGGGGCGCTCTGCCCTCTCATCCCCGTTCGAGAGAGAGCTGCTGGCTTTGGCTCGGGCACGACCCAGAGAAATCTCGGCTCGGCCCGGCGGCGGCAGCCCGGCCCTGCCAGGCCCCGCCGGCACGCACGAGACCGCGTTTTCTCCCCTCCACCACCCTCAGAAGCCGGAAACCGAAAAGAGAGAGTTCAGAGTTTCCCGGGCTTCACAATGGGTGTTCACGGGGGTGGAACCCAACTCTGAATATCTTACAAAGCTGTCAGTTCTCAGAACTGGACAGCCACTGGCTCTCTCTGAAGTTCCCAAGAGCCTCTTTCAGGAGAACCATTTCTGGGGATGTTTCACTTCCTTCTTCTCCAATATTAACTAATGTCAAACCAGCACATTTGGTCAATATGTTCTATATAAAAGATTAAATCTACTGGAAATGTCTCTCTAGTTGTCTATTTCAAAAGTGAGTTAAATGTAATAGTAGAAAGTAATGTTAAATGACTTAAACTCGATTGATTAGAAAGTCTAAAACTGAAATTTTTCCATGCTTTTGTCAAGATGCAGATGTGAGGATGCTCATTTGCTGCACAGGGCACCACAGTTTCATTCTGACAGAATACAGGAATACTAGTCTCATGGATTTCTTTGCTGGATATGGGACTGTGACTACAATCAAACTGCTGTAAAATTCAAGGGAGAATAGAATATCTGAATTTGCATTCAGTAATATTTGCTGGCAGGCTCTTGAGTTCATATCATTACATGCCAGCTTGCTGACATGCTACCAAACCAATTAAGGAAAGTCAGCAGAGTAAATGTAGCTACTGCAGGCCATGAAACTGAGTCGAAAAATATTTCACATCCTTGAAGGCAAAGTAGCTATGATTTGCCCTGTAGTAAATGCCTATTTTTCGGCAGATACAGGTAGTGCTCTGCATTCTGTCTTTGAGGGCAGCCAGGAGATTAGACTGTACGTAGCATTATGGAGCAATTATGGGAAGGACTGGATGACCAAGTTCCATAGTATGTAATAATAAGACAAATGGATACCACTCCTGTGAGAGTTAATAGATGGCACCTCTACTTAACGGTAGTAGAGGTAGTAGAGGTAGTAGGTCCTGGATTTCTTATATCTTAAACAATGCAAAAGACTGTGGAAAGAAACCACTTCAAGGTCAGACACACTCCAAGGCTGTATGAACTTTATAAATGCAGAAGGAAAAGCACACAGAGAACTTTAACATCCCTCTAATATCAGGGAAGGTCCTGAGCTGTGTTGATACTGTTGAGTTTGTAGACAATGACTGATAGACATGGCTACATAAAATGTCTTTATATTACATATAGAATGAATGGGTTTTATTTGGTTTGTTTGGTTTTTAAAGGAGGCATTTACCTGTATAGAGATAATAGAATATGAAATGTATATGCTATTCAATTATAACTTTTAATGTAACATGTTTGACATGGGAATGTTGGAGGTTAGGTGTGCTTCTTTTATTTCTTCTCAGCTAGTGGAATTTTTCCCCATTTAGCTGAGAGGAAACTTGATGGTTAGTACTTCTTGGATGGATAGTTAAAAAAAACAAAGAATCGACTGGGCCCAGGGAGCAGCTGGAAGGGAGCTGGGGTTCTTTTGTTCTTCTGCAAAAGAGTGGGACAGACACTATTGGAGCTGTTTCTGCCGGGGAGAAGAGGCTTTTGCCATCATCCAGATGGAGTGGCTGCTGGTTCTTCTTGTTCTTGTTCTTGTTCTTCTCCGTTTGTGGCCGTCACTCCCCTGTCCTGCCGGACGTGCTGCAGCCCCAGCTGCCACCGTGGAGCTGCTGATCCATCTCATCCACTGGCCCGGGGTTTCTGCCCATCCCTGCCATTCCAGCGAGGTGTTTTCCTCAGAGCCCTGCAGGAGCTCCAGGACTGACTTCCCACAAAAAGTTTGTGAGGCACCGCCTCTCCTCCACTTTTCCCGTCCTGGCCGAGAAAGCTACCACGGGGTCCCTTTTTTCGTGTTCTGATGTCTGTTTACCTTATAATACATATTAGTAAAGAACTGTTGTTCCTATTCCCATATCTCTGCCATCTGAGAGCCCCGTGTTTTCAAAATATAATAATTCAGAAGGAAAGGGATAAGCTTACATTTTCTTTTTTTCACTTCAAGAGAAGTTCCTGCCTTCCTTAACAGATACCTGTCTTACAAACCTAGACAGGGTGTCTCTCAGTACACTCTGTATTTCAGTGATGAAAACCCCCAGTTAAAAACTTAACCAAACCAAACCAAAACAAATCAACACACAAAATCAAACAAGGTAAAAAAAGAAGCAAAAAATGTGCAATTTACATGCTGTCATAAATTTGGCCATGTGAGATTAAATCTGGGCCAAAGAACAGAGTGGGTGCCGTGAAAGTTCTGAGTATGTACATTTCCTTATGTGAAAGCAATGCCATTGAGAAGACATTGATCTAAAGACTGAAATAGTCTAGTTGATATACAACTTGCAATATATTCAAGGAGAGATGATGTGTACAGGAATTCATTACAACACCTTAACATTACAACATTAAATTCTGGTTAAGATTCAGACACCATGTATTTTGAGATACAGAAAATAATTTCAGGTCATAGATGAACATAAATAGAAAATTTATTCTAACCTCTAGGCCTATAGACTATAGAAAAATATATGATATGTGTTCCAAAACAGTTGACATAGCAGTAAATATTTTGTAAATCCAGCTGATAACAATTTCTGTGGACAAAGAATAAGCTCATGTTAACAGGGAATCATAAATCTTGAATGTTGTAGCAGCATGGACATTAAAAGAAAAAGCAAAAAATATCAGTGTCCTGACACTCTAGTCTATTTTGATGTAAGATAAAACTTGACATTTACTCATCTTTAAGTTATGTACATGATAATACTATAATACCATAATAATGAGAGCACTTTAAATTAGTACTATCATAGGTAGGCAGAAAATAAAATTTTGGGATTTATGCTATGCAGAGAAAATGTCATATCAAGTAACTAAATATCATCCTAACACCTTCCTTAAACTGAAAATTAAAATTCATACACAGAGATACTTAGACACATAGACCAAAGAGTGAAAGAAGACTTTTATCTCCATAGTCCATAGGTTTGTACATGGGCTGACAACAGCCCAGGAGAACATGGGAGATAATTAAGTCAGACTAAGAAGTAGCAGTGTTTGAGAGTATAACATAGATATTTTACCATCATCTCCACAAGGAAGCTTCACTTCATGCTTAGGACTGAGTTTCAGTTGTTTTGCATTGGCTTTTGTTAATGTTCATGTACAGAAGAAATCACGCCCTTACTCTACATAGAGGAGGTCTGTTCAGGATATCAGGTGCTCTAACATCAAGCTCCTCTCTACAGATAAGTAAAAAAGAAAAGTAAGTAGAGTTAAAAAATTCCAAACTTACAGACTCCAGACAATTTTTCCACGCTGATGTGGAAAGAGTGGTTTTGGATGGATGGATCTGCATTTCCCCTATATAAATGAAGTTGCATAGGATTAAAATGAACTAGAAATGCTACATGGACTGTAAGAACCTGTGTTATTTACAGTCAGCTTTATTGTTACTTATTCTATCTGAATTTTGTCAATCTTTCACACAAATAAGAAAAATGTTAGTGGACATGCATGTGTCAAATCTGAATACATGTTTATGCAAGATGAATATCAAATTTGTGAGTTAAAGGTTTCCAGCCTATGCTTCAAAAGCACTGTAAAGTGTAACAGGAAAATCTCAATTTATTTGCATCTTCTGAACTGTCTGCTACCACTGTCATTGAAATATGATTCCTTCTAGACTTACACAAAATAGATTATCTCCTGCAAAGCAGATTCAAAGTCCTTCCTTTATATGTCATGTTAGTGGAGTTTTTTGGGTTTTTTTTTTCAGTTATTTTACTGAGAGTAGTAAGTGGTTTTGTTTTGTTTTGTTTTTCAATTAATTTACTGAGAATAAACAGATAATACAGCCAAGTAAAAGACAATTTATCTTACCAGAAGGATGAAGTATGTATCTAGAGCATCCTAAGAAAAATCCCTGGGTCAGTTCTGCAAGGCATTATTACACTGGAAATGGGGAAAATGGAGTAGTCTTCTCCAGCATGCAGATGTCTCTATTAATAATATTGATTATACAAAATTCTGACTAGCAAAATTTGTGTCATGTCTTCTACATGAAAAAATGCCTCAAAATTGATGTCTTTTCTCAATTTAAATTGTGTTTATATATATATATAATTTTTTTTGTCTTCATTATTTCTTTCTGAGACAGCTCATATCTATAATCAACTGCACAACGGTATGAACAACTAACAGGAGATGGAAGCCAGAATGCTGCTAGAAAATGCTATAATACTACAACCTAGTTGCCATTACTGGAACTTGGAAGGATATATTACTGGAGTGTGGCTGTTGATGACTACAAGCTGTTGAGAAGGGGAAAGAGAGGAAGAAGAGGTGAAGGGATGGCCCTCTACATCAAGAAAGTGATAGAATGCAGAGATATCTCTGAATAATAGCCATGATCAGGTTGAAAGTAAGAATTAGAGACTGGACATGGAAGGGGAAATAGTGCTTGGAATCTACTACAGACCACTTCCTGCTCTAGCCACAGGAGGCATTGTGTTTGTCTTGATGTAGGATTTAAACCACACTGATATCTGCTGGAAAAGTGGCGCAGAGAGCTTTAGGCAGTCCAGGACACCCCTATATGCACTCACAAGTGTGGGATGTATTACTAGACCAGTTGGCCACCCAACTGAGATAATAATGGAAATTAAGACTGGGGGCAGCCTGGGCTGCAGTGATCATACATTAGAGTTCACAGTTCTGAGGGATATGGGCCAGGTGATGGATAAAGCCTTCAGAGTAAAGAACTTCAGAAAAGCAGAATTCCAGTTTAACAGTCAGCAGTACACCCTGGGAAATTGCCCTCAGGAACAAGGAAGAGAACAGAGCTGGCAGATCTCTAAGGATGTTTTCTACAGATTGCAAGAGTTCTTGATCCCCATGTGTCATAAATCAAGATAGGAAGGCAAGGACTGTCATGACTGGGTCGAGGCCTGTTGGGGTTCTCACTCTCCCCGGGATCTTTGCCCTGGTCCACGTGGTCAGGCAAGTCCAGGCAGGCTGCGGTCAGGGCTGCAGCGAGTGAGAAATTCCCCTTGCAAGTTGGAAAAGCCAGCTTTTACCTCATGAATGTTCCTCTTTGCAGACACCGGACGAGGTGAAGGTAAGATGCAAAGTCCGTTCTGGGTTTCAGATTCTGATTTTATTCCATTGGCGAGACCGATGTGTACTCCAGGAAACCCAGGACGAACCTCTCCGCTCCTCCGCCCACCGTCCCTTTTTATCCCTGCGGGTGGAGCAAGGGGAAGGGGCTAGCCAGTCTACCAATCTAGGGAGAGGGGGTGTGGGAAAAGTCAGATTGATGTCCCTGGTGCCCTATCACCCGCTGCCCTCACTGGAATTCTCCAGGGGTAGCCAGAAACCCCGTGCAGACCATGCGGTGGCTTGGGGGAATCCGAAACACGTGGAAATTGCGTAACACACCGCAACAGAGGCCTAATGAGCAAACTGGAGGGTGAGAGGAATAACACAGGCAGTAGAAGCAGATACAGGTGTCCTAGAAAGACCATGAGGACACAGCTCAGTTGTGTAGGGATTGGGTCAGGAAGGTCAAGGCATGGCTGAAATAGAACTTGACAAGTGATGCAGAGAGTAACAAGAAGGGCTTCTACAGGTCTGTGTCAGCCAGAAAAGGACAGTAAATGAAAGCATATGCTCCTGATGAGCACAACTGGCAAACATAACAACCGAGAAGGAGAAGGTTGAGATACTCAACACCTTTTTGCCTCAGTTTCACTGGCAGTATCTCTTCCAACATCTCTTTAGTGGATGGATCACAAGACAGGGATTGGAGGAGCAAAGCCTTTCCCACTGTAAGAGAAGATCATATTCATGGCTTGCTTGGTGGTAAGACCAGATTGGTCTTTAGTAGTGCTCACACATTCATTAACACTCCTACTTTCTCCAGTTTCTGGTACCATTAATACTGATCTATCAAGATAGGGTGCTGCCTTAAAAAGAACCAGATATTCAGCTAAGAAAAAAATAAAATATAGGTATTCGGAGAATAGAGAAAAATCATGCTCATGGCCACCTGAGGAACCTGAATATACATAAATCTGTGGGACCTGATGCCATGCATCCCAGAGCCCTGAGAGAGCTGACTGATGCAGTTGCCAATTCAATCACCACCATATTTGAAAAGCCATGTCAGATGAAGTCCCAGGTAACTAGCAAAAGGTAAGCATTTTACTCATCTTTAATAAGGACATGAAGGAGTACCCTAGGAACTACTGACCTTTCAGCCTCACCTCTGTGCCTGAGTTCATGGAACAGATCTTCCTAGAAGCTCTGCTAAGGCACATGGAGGACAGGGAAGTGCTTAGGCTTCACCAGGGGCAAGTCCTACCTGACCAACCTGGTGGCCTGTGAACAAGGGAAGTGCTATGGCTGCCTGGTAGCTAGACTTCTGCAGTGCCTTTGACACAGGCCTCAACAACATCCTTCCCTCTAGACTGGAGAATGATGGGTTTGATGGATAAGGAATTGAATGAGTGGTTGCATCCAGAGGGTGGTGGTCAATGACTCAATGTCCAGATGGAGACTGGTGACAAGTGATGTCCCTCAGGGATCCGCATGGGGACCAATGCTCTTCAAAATCTTCATTAATGACATAGGCAGCAGGATCGAGTGCATTCTCCATTGTTTATATTGGAGACATAGGAGCACAGGATTAGATAGATATCTTGAAGCACTGATTCCTGTTTCTTGCCATTCATGAATTCAGCAAACTCAATTTGGAAGACCAACAGATAGATTTATGGCATATTTTCCCCCATAACTCCATTGACATCACAGTTAACAATGATTATTTTAACATCCAGTGACATTTATTCAAGTAAACATTAACTTTCTCAGCGGGCTGCGTGCTGTACAATATATCTGTCCTTAGGCAACAGATAAAGAAATCATGAAAGTCTAGACAGTTCCTGACTTCAATCTCTAACTTTCATCTGAGAAAGTTTTTCTATATCCAAGACTGTAAAATGAAAGATAAAATACAAGGATTAAAGTTCAGAGGTGGCAGGGATGGTTTTAAGATGAAACAGGAAAAGAGAAAGCAAAATAATAAAATTAAATATTCTGCAAATAGAGAATCTCGTTGCATTAACTATTACTACTGCTTTAAGAATTGGAAATGCAGTTTCTGCTCCACAAGGTGAGAACATTAAAGACTTAAATGCCATTGATCCTGACTGTAATGTTCAGCATATTTTTTGAGAAAAACACCATGAAATGAAAGAAACATCCTGAAAGATTGTTATTAAGTTGGATGACACAGAGATAATTTTTATATATGCCTCTTTTTCTTGGTCCAGGTAACCTCAGAGTGAGCCATATATATAATTAAATATAATGATTGGTTTCATTCAAACACTTGAGGAAACACAGCCATGCTTGTGTCCTTCATACTTGTGATAAATGTCTGTGATAAACTGGGTTTATTTGTTTTATTTTTATAGACATAGCAATGCAAATGCAGGAAGATCTTTAGATAGTAATAGATAAATAGATATTTACATATCTGTTTTTTAACAGATAATGGAATCCACTGATTTGCAGAGAAAATAAGATTTAACTATAGGTTCTGTCTCTCCCTGTCTTCTCTTCATATACTGGTGTTTGATTTTTCAGCTTTTCCCTCCTCCCATCCTGATCAATAGAAGCCTATGATACTGTCATATCATATGTCAACCTCTATCTTAACAGTACGTTCTTCTTTAACACCTGTCATATTTCATCTTCCTCAAATATCTTTTGATATAATTTGTGGACTCGTGGTTCATCTGAATGAGGAGGGAAAAGGCAATGAAACAACTCTCTTATACCCTTGCAAAAAACTGAAAACTTTCTGCATGTGTTAAAGCCAACTAAAGCCCGCCCTATCAAAATCACTTGGTCAAGAATGCAAAATCTGATACACTACCAAATCGCTGGTTAATTTTCAGGTCACAGAAGTGAATGAAGTGACACTAATTAATGTCAAAGAGCCTGTTGACCCTGTTCCCACAGTTCCCCGACCAAATAATGACTCTGTTTACATGGCTTTGTATTCTATAAATATAATTCAATGTGAGAATGTACAAATTGCTTCTGATCTTGTTGTTAGGTGTTTCTAAGTGCTGACCCAGAATCCCAGGTCCAAAAGGGAACTGACCTTATGAAGCTGAAGATCCAAGCATTTATTTTAATGAACACACAACAAATGCTTAGATTAGTCGGCTGCAATATTATTAATATACTGTAAATGACTACAGAAAACTGTTTTCTTTAGAATCACTCTGAAATTTGTCAAGCAACATGTTAATATTCATGTTTAACAAGCACAATAACAATTATAAGTTCAATTATTTGTCTTTTCCACTGTCTCAGATTCTTGTGATGTTAGATATTACTGCCTAATTAGAACAACTACAGAGATAAGACTTTCAACTTGGTACTCATTTATATATTCTAGTAAAGTTAATTCATGTCAAGGGATAAATTCCTTTTATCCAAACTCAATACCATGTTTGTGAAGACTCATTATCAGTGGTTCAATATGCTTAATCAATACAATAAAACCCTCACATGTCAAAAAAAATTTTAAGAAATCACATATATGCAGCCAAACTGCCAAGGATCTTTTCTCCATATTTATCATTACAAACAGCTGTCTGATTATTATCTGAAGATAGTTCATTCACTGTAGCATAAATAGAATCTATGTGATGATGAAGTATGACTTTCAAACTGGGAAAATTCCATAATTCATAAGTTTTCTTCATGGTTTGTGTTTTTACTCACAGTACAAATGGACTTTAAATCTACTTTTTCTTTGAGGAGTCGTAAAATCCTCTAAGGGAGTAGCAAAATCCTCCAAAATCTATGAAAGATTTTATCTAAAATGTTTAAAGTCTTTCTTTCTGTTTACTAGAGAAAAAACTCTAGTTGAATAACAAGGTTGAATTGTCTTGACCAAAAGTTTAAGGTTTTTTCCCCCGACTCAAGAACTGGAGATACCACCAGGCACCATTTACACACACACACACACACACACACACAGATGAAGAGATTAAAAAAAAAAAGAAAAAAGCAGCCAGAACATAGACTGATGAGATCAAGGGGATAGTTGTATAAACACATTCAGTTGCTGACTACGCTCAATTATTGAATTAATACTATTCTGTTTAATTTTGTCCACATGAACATAATGGCCTCCTAGTAGTAATTAAAAATAACATTGCAATATTTCTGAGAGACTTTGAGATAAAGTGTTTTTTCAGAATTTATTCTGCTCTAAGCTGAAGTCCTATGAGTTTTTGAAAGAATGGTGAATGTCACCAACTGGAATTTTTCTACTTATTTTGTTTGAGTTATAACATTGTCAACTTTAATTTGAGATTTGGAAATATCAGTGATCTCAGAATATCTGCATTTATTTTTCCACCACAGACTAAAGAGATCTGTGATTTTGGTAAATCTAAAGAGATCTGCCATCTGTTCTTTTCGGCAGTTCAGTGGAGAACACATTTAACACAAAGGTGCCTTCAGGTAGTTATAAGATATTATTTCATAAAACCTCTAAAACTCCTCTTGTATCTATTTTATATAGCAGGTGATAAAATAAAATAATACTTTAAAGAATATGCTAGGTTGTGGGGTCTTTGAAATATTGTAGGGTAAGTTTATAATTTATTCATGTAATGTAAGAGTAATGTGTAATGTAAATTACCAAAAAAGTGGCATATTCCCTCCAGTTTTGTATTCCACAGCAGGAAAAATAAAATCTTCCACAAATTAAAGGTTTAACAGGAGGAGGAAAGGGTACTCGATTCTTCCTCTGCACTGTTCCATTATTCAGGATTTTCAAAACTGTGCAGATATTGCAGTTATTTTTATTGAAGATGACATCTTTATTACTGTTAATTCTATCCACTCTTTCTGTGTGTATCCTTCATCCATAAAAACAGGTATGTGTGTAAACACACACACAGACAGAGAGAATTAAATATTGGGAAGCACGCTCATTGTAACTTAATTACCATACCATTACCAAAGAAGTAAACTGGGCTAATGCTGATTAAATCAATTCTCTGGGATAGTGACAACTAAATATAAAGTCACACAGGTACTTCTAATCTAAATATGCTTTAAGATAAATAACATGATTAAATAACATAAATAAAATAAATAACATAAATAGCAGGTTTAAAATTCTGGCATACTTTGGACTATTGTACAGAATAATCTGTGTGTTCATGCTACTTTTGCCAAAGTTGAAGCTGTAATTAAAGTTGTTAATTAAAGTTGTTATTTTTCCTGTCAAAAGGAAAGTGGTGAATCACCTTAAACCCATTTTTCTGTTTGTAAGCACTTTTCTTCAAATCATTAGGTATTTTTGAAACCTTGTCAAAATAAAGCTTTGTTATCTGTACACAGAAAGAAATTTAATATGAATATTGACAGTATCCATCATTTTAAAAGAAAAACTGGACAAAATGCTAAGCAGTTAAACTCAGCAAATAAAAGAATTTATTTTATGAAAACAGATTTTAGATCATATTTCTATATTGCAACCTATAATACAATAGGTTATATTATTGCAACCTATAATACATACCATTATTTTTAATACCCCTGAATTAAGTGGAAACTATGATTATATTTTCCTGCACTATAGTCCAATCATTACCAGAAAATAGCCAAAGAATTCAAGAGATTAATCAGTAAAACATTTTTTTTTCAGTTAAAGCTTAGAAAGAGAAGATTCTTCCTAACTTAGAGGCATTTCCATGTTTTTGCTTTTCAGAAAGACAAAATATGGTTGAAATTCTCAACCGTAATAAGTTTTGTTAGAAAAAGTAAAGAATAAGGTCATTCTGTCCTCTCCATAAAGAAGATTAAAGAGCTACTATATAAAAGCATTAGAGATGAGATTACCTTGAGATTCACTAAGGAACTTCAGACATCCCATAACAAATATGCTCCAATACTATGTAGATAATAAACAAATAAACAGGACTTGTCTGCTCTTCAGAAGAAAAGAACAGCAAGATGTATCACTGAATCCAAACTTAATTCACAAGGACATTTTCAAGTACTATTGAAATTAAGCATGCAATTTAAAAAGCCTCATACTAGTAATGTAAAATGAGCTGCTTATTCACAATAACTATGACAACCAAAATACACTTTTGGCAATATCAAAATAATTCCGTACATAAATATATTTTAAAATTGGTAAATATGTAAAACACGTTAGAGCAGAGGAAAAAAAAAAAGGTTATTTTTACTTTTGATGCTGAGGATAAATGAAGAAATCTTCAGGTATATATAGCATTCTACTGCTAGGAATCTAACATAATGTTCATGATCAATGCTCACAATCTCTTAGCTTTCATCCTGTTTTTGCAGGTAAACAGCTTATTTATTGCATCATCACTGACAAGATCATAAATTCAGAGCATTATTTATATATTTGGTAGCTATACTGAGTTCCAGTTAATATGTGGATGAACAGTAGAGGGTTTTTTTTTTGAAAACTTTAATTGCTTCATAAATATATTATGAATAAATACAGCAGTTTGATTTTGCAGGTGGGGAAAGTAAAATGCAAACATATTTTTTCACACACTCGGCTGTTTGGGCCCTGTGTTAGGGGAGAGGTTTCTGTTTCACTGAGGGAGTACAATGCACTGCACTTAGAAGCATGCAGTGCCACTGAATATCCGGAAACTCAGTGTCCCAGTTGCCTTTTGCTTTGCTAGTCCTTAAGCAAGTGCCCTGCCATCACAAAGGGAAGTACAAACTTACATCTCCTCTGTACATGAAGGCAGCACACAGGAGAAGTCAGCAGCCCACTGTTTTAAACACAGGCACATAGGCATGATCGCCAATCTGAAACTATCCCTCCCCTTCTGGCTTTTCTTTCTCTTTGCATTCACTTGGAGAGACATAGGAATAAAGCAAGCTCTGATTTGGTGCCTGGGCTACATGAGAACAATGTGGTCAGAATGGCTTGTGAAGGATATACACTGAATTAAGTTTGTGCTGCTGACTTCAGAAGAGATCTTGGACTTTCTCACAGATGCCAAAACTGCTTATGATTCAGCTCTGGGTCAGAGCCAAATACTCATCCACGGTGCTCTGGTTTCCAGGGAAATGAAAGATGAACTCAGAGGCTAACTCTTTGAATTTATGAAGGCACATCATCTAAAATAAAACCAAAGACAACTACAGTGAATCACTGCAGAGCTATATCCTGACTTCTGGATGTTTTCTTTCCCCTTGAACAAAGTGTACTGATTTAAATAGTATTAAAAATGGAAAAAAATGTAAATAGTTCCTAAAGAGAGAGAAGGCTACCAGTTCTTGAAAATATTTTTAATAGAGACTATATAAATGACATATTTAAGGTGTGTTTTTAAGTAGCTCAATATTTAAAGCCCCTTATTTAAAAAAAAAAAGTGTTAGGTCATGCTTGTTATGAATACATAAAAGTTTTGTTTTATGAGATACTTCTTCCATAATTCAGCCACTGAGTTTATGCAAAATAATTGTTAAATATTAAAAAAGGAATACAGGAAAACAATGTAGCTTAAACTTGACATATCTTTATCCAGATCAAATTCCAGACAGTGCTGAGGCTGTGCTTGCAGGCAAAATGCAGGGATAAATTAAGCTTGGCAAGATCTGCCTTATAAGAAAGGCCTCAGGAAAGAATTGCAACTGCAGGATCCTCAGTCCTATACCTACAATTTTTCAAAAGTTGCAGTCAAAGGTTGATATAAAACTGTAGTATAGCCTAGTTTAAGGATTGATCACTACAGTATCTTTACCTTTTTTGTCACTCCAGGTCCTTGAGTAAACCAACATTTATTATTCAAGTGTTGCACTTTCATTTCTTCTTCAGAGGTCACACACTTTCCCTGGACCAGCTTATTTTATAAAAGCAAAATAAACATTATGAAACAGATATTTTTAACATTTTACCCTTCATTAGTTACAGTATCTTCTCATATACACCTTATTCTAGGTTGGTTTGTTTTTGTCAATAGCTAATCATAATTGCAATGCTAAAGCCTCCAATCCATATATTTTTATGTCAGCATGTCATTACAGAATGTAATATATATGATAATGATGCAAAGCATGACTAGTAAGCTCCTTCTTGTCATCAAATTCAAGATACTACCAAGCCATCCACCACGGTTTTATTGCAGAAAGATTATCCAAATGCTAGAAGGACTAGCATTTAATGCATCTGAGTCATAGAAAAACATCTTACTGTTTCCTTTTGGTTCCTTTAGGTGGCTGAAACTACATTTGCCAAATACTTTTTTCCATGCGTCTTACCTTTCTTATCTCAGAGGCCCAGAGTATAACACAGCATAACATTTAAAAAGTGATTTATGTGCTTAGGAGCCTGAATCTTGGAGGAAAATAATGATCCTAGGATCATAAATTATTTGGCCTTTTGAAAAACTAAATTCTTACCTTCTCTGTGTAGAGAAAGTAAGGATATAGACTTAGACTTATGTAACTAGAGAATTAATAGGCATCTTATAGAAGAAGAGATATTTTCATACTTGGTCCTACTATAACTGTGAAGCAAGCAATCACAAAATAATGGAACCATATTTTTGCCCCTATGTCATGTCCACCAAGGGGAACTGAGTCATCACCACAGGAGATTAATCTTATCATAGCCTTTCATACTGGCACAATTGCACAGAACATTTACTCATTAACATAATAAAATCAAGAAAATAGAGGACTTGCTATATGAGCTAAATGAATCCACTCTTTCATATCACCTGGGAATTTACATGATATTTTTCAAAGGTAAATCTTTGAAGACTGGAGCAGCCTAGAAGCATGAGAAGCAGCTCATGTTGTATTTCACAGCCTCATGTTTTTTGAAGGTTTCATATGAACTGCTATCATCATTGAAACATGCTTCTTCATTTTCCTTTGCTCTTCATCTGAAGGGAGCTGTTCAGGAATTGATCAGCTGTCAGATGTACAAAAATCAACAGAGCATGGGAACAGGCCTGAGTTGTCCACTGAATTGTCCTCTAAGATGATCTGGATAGAAGCACTTCGTGCGTTTTAATCTGAAAACAGTATTCCACCTCATTGGATATCAGATATCTGTTCTACATTATCTCCAATGACCACTACTATATTAAATTCAGACAATATACCTGTTATTTATATATATATATAATTACTGTTGTATTATAAAGGTTTTAATGGCAAGGCATATTTTTATAAATAATTGCTTTTAATTTCCCTCATTTAACCTCATGTTGGTGCAGAAATGCTTTTAAGAAAGACATTTCATTGAGATAGGAGCCAATGAAAACCAGCTATCATATTGCACTGAATGTTTTACTGGAGAATTGTGCTTGATATCTTTTAAACAGTAGTTTTATTTATCATTAGAAATTTTCTAAGGAAGTTTCTTTTTACTGAAATATTAATGATTTAGATCCTTGCTCCTTCTGTGGCTTCACAGGATCTAAACTAAAATAAAGTCATCATTTAAGCATTAGCAGTATTGGAAACATGATTTGCAATACCTTTGCAAAGGGTTAGAATTCTCCTTTTAAGGAGTAATTTTGGATGTTATAGATCGAAATGTTTTCCCTTGATGGGCAGGAAGCAAAGCTAATGTAAAGAAATACATAATATCACAGACATTCACGGGTCTGCAGAGAAATTTGACTTGATTCAATTTCATATAGATGGATTGGGATCATCCAGTATGTGATGAATGGTGTTTATATCCTCTGGCTTATATCAACATAAAGAGTTTACAAAAAAAAATATTAAAAATGGTAAATACCATCTTATTTCAGGTGTAAACCCCCAAGAACAACACGATCTCAGTGGTTAACCCATACAGAAAAAAAAAAAAAAAAAAGAATCTCGATTTTAAGAAATTAAGATATGTAGGTTATTTTGAGTATTGCTTAAAATAGTTGTTCAGATATTTTTCTCTGGAAAATTTGAATAAAAATTTTTACATGTAAACCATAGATAAGTACCAGTATATGCAACCAGGAAGCAAAATGCTATTCTGTATGAAGGCTTCTATTATGAAGCTCAGCTTTTTTCAACATATGTGTCAGATAAAAGTTATTTAAATTTCAAATACTAAAAATGTTAAATATTTTAATTATTTTCAGGTTTTAATTTCTCTTTTTAGGAAATGCATATTAGGTGAAAAAGAACTCTGACTCAGATAAATCTGATAGTTGAACATAATGCCTCCTGAATGAACACATTTTGAACAAGCACAAAAAAAGAACAAAGCATATTTTACTACAAATAATTTACCTTATATTAACACTTACTTCAAGAAAGCAATAAACTCCAGCACACTCACTAGATTTCATGCTTATCACTCCACTCTCAATTAGCCCTCAGTGTCCTGAATTAGAGTGCATAGGTCTCCAAATATGTAAATCACACTGTGCTCCTTATTCAGGATTTGTCAAAAATCCCAAGCCTTGTCTTTACTGTCACTTAGACAAATAATTTTATCCTAGGTTTATGTATATTAATCTCAAAGCCATTCTGGATGCCTCTAAAAAACACACATTCAAGGGGAAAAAACCCTTGAGATTGAATGATATTCCCCAAATAAAATATTAACCAAACTTCACACATACCTTATGAAAAAAAGTGGAATATCTTTAAGCATACTAAAGCACAGAGATGCTAAAAGTCTGTTCCAAAAGAGACATAACCTGGGCTGCCAGGCAGCTTTATCTGCCCTCTGACTGTTGTGGGCTGATGTTTGCTAGTGATCAAAAACTCACCTACACATCTGTACTTGCTTCAATAACTGGCAGCAGGGGCACATGTATCTATGTATCTCTACAACACTAAGGTCCCACTCCAGCTGTTGGCGTGTTAGTCACCCTGCTGTCTCCAGTTCCTGGCACTGTGACTCCATTGCCTGCTGATGTGTAGGGTCTGACACTCAGGCTGTGTCCTTCATTTTCCTCTCAACACTGAATGAGAGTTCATCCACTGCAAAAGAAGTTAGAAATAGCATTTTAGGAGTCAGGGCAGACTGCGCAGATGACATGCCAAGCATTGCCAAAGAGCCATGGTTTTGCATGGGATCAACCCTTTTATCAGCTTGTTGTTCTATGCTCCTTTTTTTGGTCTTATACAAAGAAACAACTTCCTTCCATTCCTTTCTTTAAGGAATTCTTCCTTCCTTCCATTCTTTAAGCATCCCACAGTAAATCTTGCACTACCCCAAAATGCTCCTCCCCTGCATCCCATAATATGTCCTATACCTCTGGGCAGGGCCCCTCCTCAAGTCCCAAAGGTACTCTGGAGAGCTGCTCCCTGACTCTTCCTGATGGGTGTCACACCTGGGCCAGAGCCTGGGAGTCTGTATGTGAATTTATATGTACTGACATGCAAATTTCTCAGCTCCAGCCAGTAGTTACAGACAGATGGAGATTTAGAAAGAAACATTTACAAGAGAGAATGAACTATTTCTGGTACAAAACTATTGTCCTTTCTTCTTTGTGATTTTATCTAAAGAAAAAGCAGATATAGAGTGATGCCTGAAGCAGCTGGAAATCAGTTTTCAGTCTGAAAGCTGACAATCTTACTTTCCACACCACAAAAGTTGAAGGCTGAGGGGCAAGGTTTTCCCTCTGGATGACTAGAACATCCATACTACCAGTGTGATCCACCACAATCTGTATTTTGCTTAATATAATGTGTTCTTTTTGTTGCATTTGAATATGTGTTTTGTGGCTACAATATAGCCTAGTCTTTGCTCTACAGATCCTGTGGATAAAGAGCAATGGGATTCATTACTTATGAGACTCATTATGCACACTGCTCCCCCAGATCCATATTATAGTACACTTGAAAATCATTCCGCATACCCATATGTTCATTTTCATAGTACTTCATTTTTTCTTCAGACAACCTACAACACAACGGTCTGTGCAACAGTGTGTCATATTGATACAATCAGGGGAATAATATATGTGACCCAAAGGCTTTTTGTTCCCTGCAGCAGTTCTCCTGGTAATATCCCTGCAGTAATTATGAAGAATATGCAATGATGTGTAGAGATACTCTTTCGTCTGACACCCTGGGGAATTCTACTGGGACATGTCCTTGGACTTTTAACTAGATTGATGTCCTACAGCTCTTTTTTTAGCATGGTGTATGTGGATAATTTTTTATTCTAATGTCTGTGGAGCTCTTCAGAAGTGATGCCCTTGAACCCCTGCCAAAGGGATTCCCTGAAGGCCTTGTGTTAGACAAGCATAGTTTGTCCCAAATCTTTCAGAAAAACGAGTTTATCACTGTTGGAGGTTTTTAAGAGGATGATGACTCCTGCAGTGTATATTTACTTGGGATTTTAAAATGACAATGCCTCTGAGAATATTCCATGCTGTTGTTTTGTCACTTCTATTAGTTGCATTAATAAAGGTTTTCCCCTTGTCATTCTCCAGCACTTTCACTAACTATTCTTCTCATTTAGAAAAGCTCTAGTGTATTCCACGTTTGATGTCACAATCTAATCCAAGACTACTTTATATTAGCTGAGTATAGGCAACAAAGTAATGATGTTACAAATGTTCCTGATGATATGTAATTGTGGAAATACACCAATGCTGGTGTGATGGAAGTTACAGAGAACAATTTACAAGTCAGAATCAAATGGAATCAGGGGAGATGTGCGAAGTGGGCCAAACAAGCTCTCCACTTTATAGCTGGATGCAGAACCAGACTGGAATAAGTGAGAAGCACATGTTGTTCTTTCCATGCTATGCAGAATAACAATTAAAAAAAAATAAAATAAACTGTGAGGATTTAAGGTGGTTAGAGATTGTGTCTCCATTTTTCTTTTCAAAATGCTTCCTATGAAGCATTTTCTCAGAAGAAATTCTGAAGCTACTCTGTCAAAGAGCTGGAGGAAAAAAAATAGTCAATGAGCCTTCTAGGATAAAAAAGTATGGATCATAAATGCTTTGCCTGGATTACTATTTGTCCTTTGACTTCTAGTTCTTGCAATCTTACTAAAATATATTCTTGTATATATTGCACGCAGACATACATTTTTAAATTAATCACTTAAGGAAGCAAAATCTCAACCTCTCTGTTTTCCACCTAAAGGCACAAGCATCACTAATTAGTTCAGAAAATTCCTATCAGTGTCCGATATAACTTTCTATACCCTTTCTCTACTATAACCCATTGAATGCAACTCCGTAAGAACATTTGTTCTTATCAGCCTGCAGGATTTTCATTAAAGATAGAAGTAATTAGGCTGTCTAATGCAAAATAAATGATACAGAGTTCTGATCTCATACCTGTTCAGGGCATATGTGTTCTAGTCTTTTCTCAGGGCATTCTACCCATAATTCTTCTGGTTAGTCTATTAATGTATGTACCAGGTAAATCCAAAGACTTGTAACATTACTGAAGATTTACGACATGAAAGAAATATTTAACATGCTCACAGGCTTTCATGGAAACATGATCATGTGGAAATTTTATTTCAGAACCACAAAGAAATGGCCTAGTTTAAAAGTCATATGCAACAAATGTTGCATTAGTTAGATCAGAGCATTCCAAGTATCTGAGATAAAACATTTAGAAAATATGAATGTGTTAAGTTTTACATTATGGCATTTAGCAAGGAATGTTTTAGTGGAAACAATCTTCCAGTGCTGGCAAAACAGCAATGTGCTAAGATATTAATAGTAATTCTCGTGCTTCAAATTTAATTTGAAGATATTCACTCTTTTAACAGTAAAAAAACTGAGTTAAATTTTGGGTAAATATAAACAGACACACACAAAACTGAAATGTCTTAACAATACTTTGATTCACACTTTCTAACTGGCTTTTGAAAATACTGTTTTCTTTTTTGCTCCCCGTTTGATGGTTATTTCTGCAAAAGTAATCTTTTTTAAAGCTTCTGAAATGGAAAATCAACACTGGAAGGTTGTGAAGAGCTCCCTGTAGTAGCCCTGGTGATTTACCATTGTATGCAATTTCAACCTTTCTTTTATATAGTGCTATATTAATACCTGTTTATGAGCTATAGGGAAAGAAAAATATTGTTTGCAATGTCATTGAAGCAAGCAGTGTATAACAAAGTGCAACATGGGGTGCTGAAGGCATAATGGTTGATGCTTATTCACAAAACTTGCTAACATTAGAGTTCATAATATTTAAAAGCTCATCATATTCTTTGAAATGCAAAGTAGATGTATAGGTGAATTGGACAGTATGCCTTTCTTTGGTCAAACAAAAAAAAAAAAAGAAAAAAAAGAGGGAAAAAAAATCCTGTTCATTTCTCCTTTATCCTGATAGTTTTCATAATTATGATCCATACATAGTCTCAATAGCTATGCAAGTGTATTATCAATCCACGTGACCCAACATGCCGTTACATGTTTCCACAAGGCAATACAGCGAGTAAACCCTCACAAATATTGAAAGATATAATTTTTTATAGGTCATTATGTAATTATGTAAAGTCTCACACAGCGGACACAAAACTTGTGTGTCACTGCTGGGAAGCCTCTGCAGCTTGTTTCTATTGCTGCTCAGTTTTCATGTGCCATAGAAGCTGTTCTGCATGCAGGAAAGTCTTTGAGATTCCCTGTGCTAGAGGAGAGGGATTCTGTATGGCACTTGAGAGCTTCTTTCCTTGTTGCTATGTCAGTTTGTGTATTTTTCACAAAGCAGTTGCAAGATAAAATTTACATGAAAATCCATGAGCCTTGGGACCAGAACCCACATATATGTTTTAGGAGAAGGGTCTGCAGATACTCTGGAGCATGTTCTCTTTCAAGTTTATGTTTCAAAGAAATAAAAACCCCAGATTTGTTTAGTAGTCACATCCATAACTACATCAGGGTCTTTACCTGTGCTGAACTTTGTCCCTGATGCTTTGAACTGAAGCTTCTGATTTACATCTCTTTGCAATTACTTCCTACTGGCTACCTGTTATCAGCTGTATTCTGCTGCATTCAGCCTCGGGCAAAATGTTCCTTCTAAACCTTGTAACCAGGTTTAAATTGTTATTTCTAATTCTTTCCACACACTGCATAGGGAAAAAAGGTATCTCCTCTATGAATCTTTTATTTTCTAAATATAGGCTAAGAACTCCACAATTATTTTTAGTTATTAAGTAAGCAGATAACCAAGGCATATATGAATGCGCTTAGAATAAAATCTTTTTTTTTTGTTCTTTCTGATCTTGAAAAGTGTGTTAAGGTCAAGACAAAATATTTTTGAATTAATTTTGCTTGAGCTACATTTTAGAGGCAAAAATTAATAAAATATTATTAAAAATCTATAACAATGCTTCCATGTAGTATTTTTTCTTTATTATAACTACTCATGTGTTAAAGATATGAAGAATTATATTGCATTATGTAAATTATTTTATAAATATCAAATTTTTTTATTATATGTGGAAACTACCAAAATCTATTGAAGAATTTTTTTAACCTTTCATGTTGATTTAGTTCTTAAGTTCAGCATTTATGAAGTTGAAAAGGAAAATTTATTTTCATAGGTTAGGCTGTCCTTGAAATTTAAAGCACAGGTGCATGACAAAAGGAAGTCAACACTCAAACAATATAAAGATAAATAATGATGATTTGCTTTATTACGAAGTTACCTTTATAATCACTCCTTGTGTATTGTGAATAACAGCAATTATGCATAAATTATAAAAATGTTTACATAATTTGATAAATTGTTAGAGTAGGTTAATTATTTCTTTTTTTTAAAAAATTGCTATAGTATTTATCAGAGTTAAGAAATTGACACTACAAACATCAGTGAAAACAGTGAGTTATTGCACATGATCAAATATTTACACAAGTGGAAAGAACAATTGGGTTTTTGTGCATCTGCACATATCTAAGTAACAATTCAGTTCACGAAGATCAAGTTTATGAAAATGTGGAATAACATATTGAGGCTGGAAGCATTGCTGTCTTTTCTTCTTTACTTCTTCCCTGCTTTTTTTGGTTTTCTTTTTACTTTTTTCTCTGTTAAGGGATATTCCTGCAATAGAGTCCTACTACATTGGCAGGGTATCTTGGCAAGGGTTTACTAGTGCTGTCATAAAGATTTAATTTGGCATGAAGCAGAGCAAAGACTTCCTGGGCTTACCCAGAATAAACTCCAGTGTGACTTCTTTCTGCCTAAGAAGAGTAATAACACTCTTTTTCAAAATTTTAGTAAGTAGTTTTACATAATGATGTCATTATTAACACCCAAATTGCTCCATCACTTCCACAAAGTAAGAAAGTGAACCAGGTGCCACTTACCAGAAATTTCTGCATCAAGGGATTTATTTTGTTCATGAAATACTGCATTGTTTTCTTTCACGTACAAGAATTTACACAATTTTAAAAGTATAGCAGATTGTGATCTGCAATAGTGAAGTTATAAAGGTATTAATCAAATTATTTTGTGCCTGAAATTAGGAACTCCAAGGTCTCAATTTTTTTTTAGATAATGAGGTTGCTGTGGCATAGTGAAATATTAAAAGAAACATCTGTACTCAATCTAACAAAAGTATAGTGGAGCTTAATAAAAATCATACAGAGCCAGATAAAGAATCTTCCAACACATTAATGGTACTTATCTAGCATGATACAGGTACACGTCATGGTATATAAAGGTTTGTTCCTTTCTCATTGGTTTTGCGTGAATCATTGTAGAAGAGGATATTTATATTTATCATTTTACTAGTATTGCTTACTTGAAAGTTAAATAGGGCAAAGCAGTGCCTGCAGAAGAAAGTCATAGAGTTGTATGCTTGGAACACCCATGCTCAGAGACTAAAAGAAAGGAAGAGAACAAGGAAGAATAACTTTTTTTTTTTTAACTTTTGAGAAACTCACTGGCAAAAAAAATCAGATACTGTAGGACAAGCTAGAAATGACGGATCTTCTTAGGATGAGGTGATCGAGAGGATTACGCTGTTTCTTGAGACACCATAATACCTGGAGAGAGAGCATTCTGCTCCCCAAAGCAAACAGTATGGTTGTCCTTTTAAAATAACTTGGCAGTTACAGACTCTTTTCCTTAAATTCATTATTGCTGACACTAAAGTACTTCCAAAGCAGTTAACACTTGCTAGGAAATGATGGCAGCTTGAAAAGGTAGCAGGTGGGAGCTGTCACCTGCAGTACAGAGCAGTGCAGCAGTTACAATGTAAGGGGGAACCCTGAGGTCATAATAAAATGTTAATCCTTTCACTGTGTAATTGGTAAGACCTGGAGTACAGTACTTTGAAATGGGTTTAGCAGTTATACTAATGTAGGCAAAACAGATGGCCCTACAAAAGTACGTAAGATTACAGCCATAAAAATTGTATGATGATACATAATGATTTCAAAGTATACATTTGATTTTAACTTCCACGCCCTCCACACCAATTGTTTTCTTCATGTTTAACCAGGGATCTTCATTTGTAAAAAGAGGAGATCATTCACTCATCTCAGATCCATAGACAAGGCAAGAAAAACAGAAAACATTCAGACCACAGAAGACCACTCTTGTACAGATCAATCTCTCCTGCAGCTCTTCCTGTCATCAAAAAGACCTTTTGTCAGGACTGCACTTTTGGTTTAACACAGGAAAGCTGATGAAAAAATCAGACACTTGAAAGAATAAAAGGAAAAAAGAACAGCAGAAAGTATTGAAAATCATTTTGAATGCTCACTTCATAAACAAAAGTACAAATGTTCCTCTCTGGTCGATGACTTCAGGGACTTCTAGCACAAAGAACAGCAATTTCAGCTGGCTTGTTATGCTTGTAGAACAGTGCCAGAATCCCAGTACAGGCTGGTAGAAGAGGGAGACTGATTTACCTGTAGAGCAGTAAGACAGAGGGGAAAACAAATATATTTGTTGTCCTTAACATATTCAAAATACCCAAAGTTCTGGTTAAGTGAACTTTTGCTAAAATGAGAATGCATCAAATCCTGAAAATTCTTACTATTGCTAAAATAGTTCATGTATCAGTAAGTGACAGAAAACCAGGCTGTTATGGTTAGTGAAAGAGTTTAGGGCATGATATACAACTTTAAAGACATTTCCCTTGTCTTCACATATCTATATATGTATATATATACATATATATACACTATGCTATTTGATAATGTCTTATGCCACTGTACACTGCTCCTCATTTATGACCATCAGAAAACATTATTTTGTTATGCAAAGAGATTTGAGAGAGAAAAAAAAGGGCAAATAAAGCTCCCTGAGCTCCCTGAAAACTTTCTTTGAAGAAGTGGCAGTAAGAGAGACTGCTTGGACAAAGAAGGAAATAAAAAAAGAAATGCTGCAACCACTCGTACTCAAAGACTCTTGCTTTTTGAGGTAAAAAGGATCAAGAATTCCTCTTGGGTATTCCAAGGAAATTCTCTTCTCGTACTTGCTTGTTGAGAAACGAGGTCAGTCTTTCCATATCTCTTTCTAAATGAAAGAGATCTTTTGCTCACCTACCCAACACTATAGAGCTCCTGAGACCGCTGCATTATTGATGATGTTGCAGACCTGCACCACAGCTTTGCCCTATTCTTCAGAATGATTTCAAGGCAATCTGTTCCTTGAATCTAGCTGTTCTTTCAGTCCAACCTCTTTCTATAAATCTCCAGAAATATCAAGATTGCTTTCTATTTCACTGGAAAAGATAATTTAAGAAAGAAAAGAAAAGACAAGAAAATCAACCAACTAAAAAAACACAAATGAAAAATCAACCAAAATTCATAACAGTGGGAAATAAATTAATGAATATCCATAAATTAATTAATTAAATAAATAAATACCTTATCCAGAAATACGATCAAGATCTCAATGCAAAAGTAGAAATTCCTCCATAAATCTGACTTTTGGAATATATGCATGGCATTATTCTAAACTACTGATAAAATGACATATCTTTAAGGCTCTATGTAAAATAAAAACCTTGAAGTTTCTCATAGCTCAGGTTTTTTCCTCTTTAGCATCAAAATTTTAGACACATTTGATTTTTTGTGTATGACCATGAACACTAGTAACCACTCGAGTACCAGACATCAGAAAAAGGACAAGATTTACACAGCAATTTTCTCAGATACTGACCTATGGGTTGTATCAAAGCAATGACCACTCCTCACCAGTTTCCATGACTGTTTTAAAACTTTCAAGGATTCCATTTATTTTTAACATCAAATCAACATGCATTGCTGCCTGACAGAAAGAGAAAATATTTTTAATCAGTGTCTCTATGCACAATGATAAAATCCTTATAAATATCTATAGTAAACATATGAATGGGAAAAAAAAAGATAATTTAATGCAAATGTGTCCTTATTTTAGAAACAAGCTTCTCTCCAAGGAGATTTTGTATCTATTTTTGCTGAATAGCAGCAGTCAATATTTTATGGCAAGGCTAAATGTCTGTCTTCAGGTAGATGTTTTAAGGGCTCCAAGCAGAAAAACATATGCTACTTCTTGGGAAGCCATTCACGGGCATTTTTGGGTGGTTACATATCTGAATAAAATATGTGATTAGAAACGACCTTGTATTTTTTTTCCATCATTACTATCTTCCTGCTGTGACTACATGTATTTTATTTTTATATTTTTAGTCTTTCCTCTTAATTTTAATGTATTTCTGCTTCTGCAGAGATCACAGAAGCATAAGTTGTCAGTAAAGCAACCAAATCAGGTTTTTTTTTACAAAAGAACTGAAAAAGGAAGGAAATTATGACAGTACTTATGATGTGCTAGCATAATGGAAAGAATATAAAAACAAACAACTTCCACTCGCTAGTATGATGATGATGATGACTGAAATAATGCGAATAAGAGTTTGCATGTTAAAATAAACTATTTTAAATAAAAAGCATATATTTTATCTATTGACATGAAAAAAAAAATTTACAAGCACCTGTCTATACATAAAACACCAGTTTCATTTTAAGACAGTGAGTGAAATTAGAGCTAGGAAAGCAGGAGATTAATCCTTAATGCATTTTTTAACTTGTTCAGCTCACCATTTATATGCAGAGATAGTTTGAATTCTTATCTGGATGCTGTAGCCTGTGCTCTCTTGAGCATCTTCTCAGACAGCAACTTATTAACAGTTATGATAAACACTCTAGGAAGATTGACAGAAAATGTACAAAGTACCATTGAGAAAAAATGATTTTCATACATCTTCTAAAACAGCCTATTCTTTACCTCCACCTACTGGGGAATTCTTAACATCTAACAGACTCTGAAGGTTTTTCTAATTCTTCATCAATGCATCTGTTATTTTCAAGGAAAGCTAAACCGTGGTTCAGGGAAAAAAAATACTTCAGGCTATCCCCCTCAAAAAATAACATTTTAAGCATAATCATTAACTCAATCATTTCAGTTTGGATATAAACATTCTTATAAGTATCTAAAGTTTTAAAAAATACAGGGATTTAAATTAATTAATAATATTTAAAAGAAAAAAAAGTCAAATGAAAAGCAAAACAACCAAACAAAGCTCTAGAGCAACACCTATTATGCAATAGAGATTCTCTAAATATCTTCAGCAGAATCGGTGAACTTCCCTGTATTCCAAGATTTCCATAAATGTGAGGGTTTACATTAGTAGCAGATTTAATTTAATAAAGAGTACAACAAAACAAATAGTGCTGAGGACCTTGGCATCCACACTGCAAGCATTTCCCAGTGTTTTACCCCAACCCAGTCACAGGGTGGTTCTGTATACTTAAAACCCTTCAGCAGATGAAATGACAGCTTCTTTTGGCAAAGTTTAACTGGAAAGATGCCCATGGAGTACATTTCGAGAACCATACATGGACAGCACTTTAGCACAGAGAGCACAAATTAGTAATTTACTCAAAAATGGACAAACAAGGGGAAAGAACGACCCTTCTGGTCTGAACCATAATGTATAATGCAGCCAAGCTGAGAGACACTACTCCACAAGCAAAACCAAGCCACTCACAACCCATCCTTTGCTTCACGGCATTTGAAATTCAGGTTTTGTTTCCAAAGAGTTTCAATCAAGTCAACATGTTTGCAACCAGCATCCTTTACAAAGCCCAGCAGCATCACTTTCAACATAAAACACAGCATTTGCTGCCACCTTTACTGAGTAGTATTTTTGGGAAAATTGAAATGATGTAATTTAATGTGTTTTGGACAGAGTGGAAACCTGTATTATATGCCTCCCTAAAGTTCAGTCTACCCTTCTGTTTTCCCTCACCTTCTGTTTTCCAAGCAGGGCATCCCAGATGACCAGGACACACGTATTTTGGATGAAGAAGGGGTGATATGCAGATTACCCCATTATCAATCCAATTATGATTATGTCCTGTTGAAATTGAGTTACTTTTGCAGAAAAGAAACTCAGACTCAGTGAATTAGGAAGAAATACGGGCAAAAAAGGGGAAAAAAAAATTTGAGAGTCTCCATAAATAATTAGGTTTTTTTATTTTAAGACCAATGAAATAAGCGACTTCTATAGTATGAGGCATATGAAAGCAAACAAAAAAACTTGCCATTTTTCTTTGATGAAAAAACAATGTCAATAATTTAGCTGAGTTTATTTAGTTGTTTAGTACAGAAAACACATCTTTAACTGCAAAAACCTAAGAATAACTGCCGTGGAGGGAGCGATGGTGAGGGGCTGTGACCTTCCCAGAAAAGCATCCTGAGAGGCAGATGTCCTGGAGGCCAGGAACACCTGCATCCACTTTGCAATTTCCAGCTCGGAGCCCTGGAAAGGGCTGCCGAGAAAAACACTGCTCTTTGGGCAACACAGAAGAGATAGAGCTTTCATACAGAATTCCTTAGGGAGCTTTATCCAGCTCTTTCATCGGAGGGTCCAGTGACAGAAAGCTAGAGACTCAGGGGAAACTGGGGTTTTTATCATCTGGAGTTTCCATGGCAAAGCCAAGTGGAAGAACCAATGGGATAAAAAGAATTTGCATGTGGACACAGAACTTGTAACTAGGGTTTCTCCCCCAGAGGGGTGGTGGTGAGCTGGAGCCTACGGGCTCTCTCTCCAGGGAAGAACGCATACACAGCTGACGCAGTGCCGGAGTGCCGGCTGGCTCTCCACCATGGTACCACGCTGAGAGTGGGGAACAGCTTCCAGTCTGGATGTCAGGAACTGAACCTTAGAGCTGCTGCTCTACAGCACTTCCCAGCTGTTAGTGCAAGGAGGAGGGAAAGAATTGAGGAGGAGGCTCTCAGTTTGTGTTCCAGGGAAAACTTCAATCCTCAAATACCAGAGACTAAGAAGCTCAGAGCACCTCTGTGCACGGGATTTTATCTGGGGGCGGTTCAAGGGGAGGGTGCAATTCTTTGGCCAATGGGGAATCCAGGAGGGAGGAGCACAGGGAGGGGATTACAATTCAGGCACCAATAAGGGAACACAGCTCACAGAAACCGAGGGGACATGGATTAACAGGGGATTGACAGGGAACTTTTTGGAACAAGGGGCTGGTACAAGGGGGGATTGACAAGCCAGTGGGAGGGGAGACAGGGAACTTTCTGGGTAAAGGAGCAGGGTTTACAATGATGGTTAAGGTAGGCACTGGAATAAAGGGGTTGAATTACAGTGATAGGCAGCATAGGGGAGGATANGCTTTTTGGAACAATGGGCTGGTACAAGGGGGGATTGACAAACCAGTGGGAGGGGAGACAGGGAATGATGGATAAGGTAGGCACTGGAATAAAGGGATTGAATTACAGTGATAGGCAGCATAGGGAGGATACAATTTAGGGTGGAATACAATGAACAAAAACTCACAACACACTGCTGGCCAGATCCCTAATCACCAAAAATAACCACTGAATAATTATTGATACTGTTTATGATTTGCATTTTGGCTTGCAAAAACATTTGAAAGAAATAGAAGCATATGAAATTATGTAGGAAATACAAGCATATTAGCCAGGTCACATTCCAAGTACTCAGAGACTACTTAATTCACAGAACCTTATGAAACTGTCAACATGTAGAAAAGTCATGTGCTAATTAAAAAGCTGATGGAAGAATATAGGAAAAATTGTCATGTAGAAGTATCAAAATAATGTCTGGATTACTTTCAAAACAAGTTTTTGGATTTTTTTTGTTTTGCTTTTTTTTTCCTCTTTAGGTAACTTACCAACTGTAGGTTATTCCACTGCATATCCTAGAGACCTGAAACTCCAAATTTTCAGACCGAGTACTTAAGCTTAGCACTGGGAACCATTGACTGACCTAATTTCTAGAATCCAGTTTATAAAGCAAGGTGAGGAGCTGGTGTGCTCTGAAGTTTCTCTCAGATATTCATTTAGGACATTACCAGAATATCCACTTGGGGCTTAGCAGTCACTCAAGCTTGGGAAGTGGAGCCATAACTTATCACTACTTCCATTAGAAAATTTGGTTTTAGTCACTACTGTTATGGTTAGTCACATTACAGAAGCATTTAAGGATGTGGAGTGTGTCCTAGTATTTATCATCCACTTTTTTTTTCCTATTCTTTGTAAAAAACCAAGTTTTAAAAATACCCATTTGAGTATAGGAACATCAATCCTCAAAAGGGAGTGTTAGAGATGTCAAATGCACCTGCAACAGGCAGTAACAACTGCAATTTACTCCTATCCTTTTGACTGCAGATGCTGTTTTCTTATATTAGCAAGTACTGCAATTCCTTCACAAATCACTGTGGTCATCTATTGACTCATACTCCTTTAAATCTACAGCCACTGCCATCAATGTACAAAGGCAGAGTGAAGAAAACATCATCAAAATATAAAAAGAGCAAGAGCAGAGGCCATCCTGTTCTATGCCTCTCCTTCTAAACCCTCAGCTTTGATTTGAATCTGAAAGCTATTTAGGAGAAAGCATTTTTCCTTCTTGACAGGCTAGAAAGTATTTCGTGTGATTCATGACTTTTTTTGGGTGACAAGACACTTTTGAGATGTTTCTGAAGAGCTGATTAATATAATTGGAGATAGCCCTCTTGGTATAAATGGCTGAGGAAGTTTAAACTAGATTTATGTTGCTTCTTGAAGGTAGTGTGTGAACTTACTTCCCCTCTTTTTCTTCTTTATTGGTGTATTTAAATGGAACTGCTGAGAAAGCAAGACTGTAATTCAGCAATTCACAATCATGGCATACTAATATACTGTATTCTGTCGTAGGAAGTATATTGGACTTAGGAGTTCAATAGGAGGGATCAAATATCACCAACCTTATCAAGCATTCACAGGAGTCTGACAATATATTTGGTTCTTACACCAGATGTCATGGTGTATTTATTCTATCTAATGAAAAAAAAAATCAACCAAACAAAAAACCACAACCAACTATTCAACCAAACAAAACAAAACAAAACAAAAAATCCTCCCATACCAACCAACCAGACAATCAAAAAAAAATCATAACAAAAACAACTGTAAAACTTTAATTCATCTGCAGAAAAGGTGAGAGCTAAAAGACATTTCTTTAATTATGCCATTTAAAGTATTACATATAAATCAATTAAATTATGTATAAATATTCCTGTATGGCTATTTAGGGATATGAGAACATTAGAGACCAGAAAGAAATATTTCTTTTAACACCCAAGGACTGAGAATCTATAATTTAGATTTCATTTAAACTAAAAAGTTCTTCCAGGACCCTAACTTGTATACTGTAGGGAAGTTATTTAATGATTTGGTTTACCAGTTCAGAAGAATAATAATTAGTCTTGCTTTTCTTACTGTCCCTTGTTTCCTTTTTAATTGCCACCATAATTTAACAAGGTGTTATGCTGCCAGAATTTAATTAAGCCTTTCAACAATGCCATCTGGTGGAGTTAAAACTAAATAATTTAGGGCTCATTCCTTTACATCTTAGCTCATACCTTACACTGTACATGAATACAGGCAGTGTGGGGAACAAACAGGAGAAATGTATGCTGTCAGAGGGATTTGATTTCATTGTGATTATGGAGAAGAGGTAGGACAGCTCTCCGGACTGGAATGTTTTAGATGTCTGTTGTTTGAAGACATGGTTGCAATCTTGATCTGTTATGGGTGGGAGAAGGCCATGAAGAACAAATTTAAATAGTTAAATGGGTTAATATACATTCAGGTTCAGGTGGGAACACCCAGGTACCTCCCCTGATGGGGAGAGTTTGCCACTGCCTGATATAACCCTGTGGATCATATGCATATGAAAAGTAATTTGAGATAAAGTTTACAGGAACTGAAGTATTTTAGGAAACAACACATTAAAACTCCCTATTATCCCTGTATTGTCTCCTGCATCAATTTCCTGAGAGGGACCTTTGGTCATTTAATCAGCTAAAGAACTGAGAGGAAGGGAGTAAGTAATACTATTTGGAATGCATACAAAAGCTAATGCTTCACTGCATTTCTGTATTGGTAATAAAAATGTGAAGAATTAAAAATAATTGAATATTACATATATAAATCAACAGTAAATAACTGCTTGCAGTGTTCCAGAAGTGCTGCACTAGTCTTTGGGTACACCACTGCTTCACTACTCTGCCTTAATTAGTTATGTGAGGGGACATGGTTTCCTAGTGCTAGATTGCAGGGAATATTGGACTCCACCATAGGACTAGGATGAGAGGGTTTTAACCACCTTCTCTGTTCTAGTGACAAAAAAAAGAATGGTGGTTAGCCCTTGGAAGGAGAAAACACAGTAGTGTTTTTGCAACAACATGTGCATGAGCTAGATGTGAAAAGGTGTGCCACACTGCAAACTAGGAACCATGTACCAGGAATGCAGATCAGGCAGCCATAAGAAAAACAGTCTGAAAGTAATCGGACATTGTCTAAAAAAGCCAGTATGCTGTTAGATCCCTGAAACGAAACTACTAAAAAACAGAGCAGACCATCAAAAATTCTTACTGTCGAATATTAAGGAGATGCTAAATCTTACATATCAAATGAATAGAGATACCACATGGGAATGTCTCAATACCTTCAGGGAAGGTCTTCTAAACATATAGATATGACAGAAAGTGATTGAGAAGTACAGATGAAGCTGACTTATACTATTGAAACTAGTACAAAATGCTAGGAGAATTATGATACAAAACCTAATTTGACAACATATTTAAAAGACATCTATAAAAATATTTTGCCATTATTTTGGTAAGCATCACTAAAAATAAATGCAGTGTTTTTTTTAAAAAAATGTATTTTAGTATATGGCATGACATTTACCTTTAAGAAGTAAACTCAGAGAACACAAGAGTAAATAAAGCAAAAAGGATTTTTTGCCTCTTGTGTCCCTTCAAACTGGTCTTTTGTTCCTAGCTTGATTTCAGCCTGGAAATTCAGTTCCTTTTTCCTCTGTTTGGTTTTAGGTAATCCCTTCTGGTCCCTAGCTATTCTTTATCATATTTAGATCTTTATTTTCAACAGTATTTTTGTAGACTTTATTGTGCAGTGCACCAGGGATATTTCTCGTCTGTTGTCTTTTTAGAGTAATATAATATACATTGTGTCATACAAATAAAACACCACAGGTTGCAAGAAGTTGAAGTGACTGTTGCACAATAGAGTGGTTTTGTTCTTTCACCTTCCTCAGCTGCATCATACTGAGAAAGCCAAACAGGGCTGGCAAAAAGGAACTGTAGTCTGGAGAATGACTATTCAGAGAGATAGACTTCTATGATTAAGGTGGACCTACATCTTCTTTCTGCATGGGGAGCTGCTATACAACCACGGAATGTTTACTTAACTTTTAGTATCAATGAAAGCAACCATGGGCAGCAAAAAGGAGATTTGACAGTCATCTTGTGAGGGCAGCAGTCCTGAAGACACTGCTTGAGACAGACTGAGTTTCCAAATTTGGTATAACCATAGCAATAATACACGACAAGACACAGTCCTGGCTAGCACTGACCAGTGGACTTCAAGGGTAGATCAAAAGGCATTACCCTACTGAGTCCTGCAAAAGGACAGTTTCCCAGTGCTAGGTTGCAAGGAACAATGTATGCTTTCCCAGGACTGAGCTGCACTAGTTGTGCACCTCAATCCTCATTCAGGTAAACTCCACTAAGGCACCGAGTCACTTACTGAAAGGGCACTGAGCTGCACTAGTTGTGCACCTCAATCCTCATTCAGGTAAACTCCACTTAGGCACCTAGTCACTTACTGAAAGGGCTGCAGTAAAGGATGAATAATGTTCAAAACATCAGAGCAGGACTCAGATGTGAAACATCTGATGTGAAACAGATATGAATTTTTCATAGAGGCCCTGGAAGTCCAACAGCCTCAGCCCTGCTTTGTTAGGAGAGGAGTGTGGGGTACCCCTGCCCAGGGGAGGCAAAAATTTAATTACTGTTAAGAGGCATGGCTTTGAGTCCCAGGTAGAGTGGACCCCACCCCTCTGCCTTGGGGGTGGAATTCTCTAAGCCTGGGAAAGGTAAAACTCCACCCTTTCTCTATAAATCCCACCACCCTGCCCCTGTTCAGGGTTCTCTGCCTCTGGGTTGAGCGGAGTTTGTTCCTGTATTGATCTTGCCCCAATAAATGGATTTTTGAGCTTAAGCAAGCAGAGACCTGTCTTGTTGTGTGTCATGCCAGTCACCAGACTTCCCTGGACTTGATCCTGCTGCCACGGAACCCCACAGAGGAGATCTAAGACTGTGGCTTGAATCAGTAAAGCTTGGAGACTACAGGGCTGGGGCAGGCTGAAAGACTGGCTTTTCAGGCAATAGGAAAAAAAGCTTTCCTCCTCTTGCAGATGTGCTCATACAGAAGAGGATCTAAGACCTGGTAACAGAGAAGCAGGTATAACTGTGATGCTGTTTAGAAAATTCTAGCTGCAGGATGAGTTTGGGATAGTAGTGAAGGTGCCATTTGCTCACTATTTGAGCAGTCTGAGAGGTTTTACTGCTTGTCAGGTTCTTGCATCCAGGATGTGTGGAGAAATTAATGAGGCCTTGGACAAGTGCTTCTTACTGCTCATGCATGTGAGCATTAATGACGCCACTAAAGTGAATGCTGAGCATACCAAGGATGAGCACAGAGTTCTGAGTGTAAGGAACAATGACATAGTTTTTCATATGGGGATATCCTTGCTTCTGTCAGAAAATGGAAAATAAGCAAGTATGTGCAGCTGAAGTCTGCCAGTAACAGAATCACAGAGAACCACAGACCCATCAGGGTTAGAAGAGAACTTCAAGGTCATCCAACCCAACCATCAACCTATCATCACCATAATCACCCCTAAGCCATATAGCCGAGTGCCACTTTCAGATGCTGCATGAACACTACCAGAGGTGGTGACTCCAGTACCTCCCTGGGCAGATTATACCAATGCCTTACAAAGCTTTCAGTAATATGTTTTGTTTCAGTAATATGTTTTGTTTCCTAATCTCTAGGGTGAACTTCCCTGGGTGCAACTTGAGACCATTTCTTCTTGTCCTTTCACTTGAGACATGGCAGAAGACACTGCCGCTTCACTACAACCTCCTTTCAGATAACTGTACAGAGTAGTGAGGTTCCAACTGGGCCTCCTCCAGACTAAACAATCACAGTTCCCTCAGTCACTCCCCAGAGATGTTTTCTTTAACACTTCATCACCTTTGTTGCCCTTCTTTGGGGACACACTCCAACAGCTCAATGTCCTTATTGAAGTGAGTGACCCAAAACTGAACACTACACTCGATGTGTGGTCTCACCAGTGCCAAGTACAGGGGAGCAATCACTGCCCTGCTCCTGCTGGCCACACTAATTTGATACAGTCCAGGATGCCACTGGCCTTCTTCATCAGCTGGGCTCACACTGGCACATATTCAATTGTGCATCTACCAGCATCCCCAAGTCCTGTTCTGCTGAGGAACTCTCAAGCCACTCTTCCTCAATGCCACAGCACTGAGCAGTGTCATTGTGACCCAAGTCACCACTTTGCCTTTTTGAACCTCTTGCAGTTGTCCTTGGCCTGTCAATCCAGTCTGTTAAGATCCCTCTGCAAAGCCTTCCTACCCTCAAGCAAATCAACACTCCTATCTAACCTGGTGTCATCTGTGAACTGACCAAGGCTACACTCAGTCCCCTCATCCAAATCATCATTAAAGATGTTAAATAAGACAGGCACCAATACTGAGCCTTGTGGAACACCAATAGAGACAAGCCACTAACTGATTGAGGAGCTGGTATCATGTGCCAGTGTTTTTGGTCTCAGGACTCCTCCAGAGTATTAAATGATAAGACAAGAAGAAAAAGTAAAAAAATCTTTTCAATGAGAGTGATCAAACAGTGGAACAGGCTGCCTGGAGAGGCTGTGAATTCTTCATCCCTGAAGAACTTGAAAGGGTAAGAGGACAAATCCCTGTACAACAACATTCAGGTTTGAAATATGTCCTCCTTTTACTGATCTAGGACTGATGTCTCTTGGGCTCCCTTTGAACTGGAATTATAATTCTGTGCTCCTCCAAAGAGCAAGGGAAAGTCAGGTAAAACTTGCCAAATGGAGGAGGCTGTCCTTGTCTGTTAAGAGCAACTGAACTTTGAGAGAAGGTTCAAGAAGAGTCAACAGGAGAAGACAGAATTAACAGACATGAAGCAGATGAGGCTTCCACCTGCACTTCAGCTGAGATGTTGAGAGGATTAACAAACTGTCAGACAGGTCTCAGAGGTGAGGAAAAAAGAAAACTTCCTAGAGCCAAAAGAGGAGTTTAAGACTTGATTGCCAGATAGGAAATGACTCTTACTTGACATCAAGCCTAGAAGCAAAAGTCTTGCTCTGCAGGTAGGGAAGATTCTCACTAATGTTAAGCTAATATCTTGGAATTGTTTTCTTGTTGAGAACAAATTATGCTGGTTTGCCTTTTGAAACACAGTTATTAGATTTATTAAAATAAAATAATTACTATAGCATAATGTTTTGGTTTTGTGCTGAGTTTTTCTTTCATTTTTTTCCCTTTCTTATCTTTTACGGTTTATCTTGAAAAAATAAAATAAAAAAAAATTGGAATTTCAAGCAAACTGCCCTGAATGAGTTTGGGTATGATCTGTCATGTTGCAGTGCTGAAAAAGTGAAAATTTCTTAAATGGATTTAATGAAACTACAGAGCAACATAATTTAAAACCTACTTCATACTGTACTGGACATGAAAAATTCACCTTATTTTATAGTTTACAAATTATTTGTTTTTTTATTTTGGAAGCATGAATCTAAAGGAATTGCAAAAAAACGTTTCCTATAAAGTAGTTGATTGAATTTAGTAAAATAGAATGAAATAAGATAAAATAAAAAAGGGTTTTATTTCTCAGTTGTATGGTGGAATTCTTTTCCTCTTAAGATATTATTGAGAAACGACATGACCACTAGAGGGCAGAGACGGATAACTTTTTAAAGACGTTAACAGTAATTTCTTCTGGAAGTACTATTTTTGTGACAAATTAGTAATTTTGGACTGCAAATGAATTCCTGAGCTAGCTACTGACTAGAAAGGAATGAAAGACAGATTTAAATTCAAACATTCATTTGAATACCATTAATTAAGGTATGTGAGTCAAAATAATTAAAAAAATTACTAGGGACATAATTTAAGATAATTGCAAAATTACTGATGAGACATGCAATCAGTAATGGAACAAGATGATGAGAGGAAAATATATGAGCAGGATAAAGCAATTTTGAAAGGAAAAAGTTATGCTAACTCAGGAAAAGTGAAAGTTATGTTTCCATATGTCCTAGGAGGTGCCGGTGGGGGAAAAATTTGTACAGATTGCTAGATTTAATGAAATAAAATACAGTATTTAAATTTATATATGGCTTATTTCATAGCTTGTTAGGATAACATATTCATGCTAACTACTTTTGTATTGCATATACTTCTGAATAACTTACATACATACAAATATATAAATAAATGTATAAATGCTTAAGATTGTGTCTTGTTGACCTCATAACATTTTCTGTCATGCTGCTGTGGAAAGAATGTAACTGTTTAATAACATTTAAACATGCACTTAATTATTTTCTATTAGCTTATTGATGTCTTCATAAAATTTTTATAAAAACTAATGTGACAATACTAAAATGCATTTTGTAATTGTAAGAGTAAATAGTAATAGTAAAAGTGTGAATTTTCTGTATTGCCATAATAGCTAAGCAATCTTTTTCTGGCTGAAATTTGGCTCAGGATTTAAAACATTAAAATGTATTTTCTTCGCCCATTTCAATATTCAGTGGAGAGATAGAATTCAATTTAGTTACCTGAACACTGTTAATGTTTTATG